>WBMW01002535.1:333200-368217 GCA_013396635.1 Penelope pileata | reverse complement strand
TTCGCGGCGGCGGTGCTGGGGAACGGCAGCGTGCTGCTGGCGCTGCGCCGCACCCCGCGCAAGGCGTCCCGCATGCACCTCTTCATCCGGCACCTGAGCCTGGCCGACCTGGTGGTCGCCTTCTTCCAGGTGCTGCCGCAGCTCTGCTGGGAGGTGACGCATCGCTTCCGCGGCCCCGACGGGCTCTGCCGCGTCGTCAAGCACCTGCAGGTCTTCGGCATGTTCGCCTCGGCCTACGTCCTGGTGGCCATGACGGCCGACCGCTACATCGCCGTGTGCCGCCCGCTGAAGACGCTGCAGCGGCCCACCCGGCGCTCGTACGCGATGATCGCGGCGGCGTGGGCGCTCAGCCTGCTGCTCAGCACCCCGCAGTACTTCATCTTCTCGCTCAGCGAGGTGGAGCGCGGCTCGCGGGTCTACGACTGCTGGGCGCACTTTGTCATGCCCTGGGGGCCCCGCGCCTACATCACCTGGATCACCGGCGGCATCTTCGTCGCGCCCGTCCTCGTCCTCGCCACCTGCTACGGCTTCATCTGCTGCCGCATCTGGCGCAGCGCCCGCGGCCGCGCCCGCCCGGGGCAGGGAGCGGGGGGGGTACCGCGGCGGGGGCTGCTGCTCGCCCCCTGCGCCGGCGGCGTCCGAACCATCTCCCGCGCCAAGATCCGCACCGTCAAGATGACCTTCGTCATCGTCTCGGCCTACGTCGTCTGCTGGGCGCCCTTCTTCACCATCCAGATGTGGTCCGTCTGGGACCAGCGCTTCCCGTGGGTCGGTAGGTGCCGCCGGGGGCAGAGCGGGGCGGCCCTCCCCGCGCTGGGGGTGCGGGAGCCCCGGGCGGGGGCTGCGGCGGTGCCCCTCGAGGGGCCGGGGACCGGGGAGGCTGCGGGTGGGCACCCGAGCACCCGGGGGGGGCTCCAGACCCGAGAAGGCTCCGGGCGGCCGCGCCGTCGGTGCTGCAGAGTACACGACAGTGCCTGCGTGAGCCGAAACTTGGTGAGTTCCTGTGTGTGAGCCGGGAGCTTGGTGAGTTCCCGTGTGTTGCTGCCTGGCGTGTGCGTTCCTGCTGTGTAAGTGTGGCTGAGTGCACCCGGAGCCCTTTCTCAGCCCCAGTGCCCGCGAAATGGGGGGGATGGAGGGCTTTGGGGATGCCCATCCCTCTGTTAAGTCTGGGTGGAAATGACTGGTGTGCTTAGAACTACTGCACGGGGAGTGAGAGGCAGCACAGGAACAGGCATTGTGTTTCCTCATGCTGGGAAAGATCAAAATGTTGGGAGTTGTAATTCCTTGTTATTTAACGTCCCCAAATTGTCACTTTCTGTAATGAGAGCATTGATCACCTATAATGTAGGACCCAAGTCCATCCTGGGGTGCAGCTTTGTACCTAGAGATGAAGGCATGCAGGAGTCAGGTAGCACTGCTTTTAACTTCTGAAGACGCAGAATGAAATGCCATCCTGTGTGAGCAGAGGGGTTCCGGTGGGGCTGCTGGAAGGAATTCCTTGACTCTTACAGAACTGTACCGCACAGCAATTACACCTCGGTGTGGTTTCAGCCTGTGTGGAGGGAGGTCACCAGGAACTGATGAGGTGACAGATTGACAGTAGTTGCTAATTTAACAGGTTAGTGAGTACAGGGGCCCGTAACTGCTCCGTGGCATAGTGCTAGCTCTGTTTGTTCCTTCAGTAACATTTCTATTTGGTTCAGAAGCCGGTACTTACCTGAGCACTCAGCGTTTTTCAGCGTGCAAACGTCCGTGGCAAAACCCAGAGTAATGGAAAGCAGTGGGAAATGAGTGGGAATTTTGCCATTGATTCTCAGGGTGACCAATTTTTAAAGCAAAAATCAGAATAGACACAGTTCGATATTGAAGCACAGACTTGCCAACACATGAATATTCGTCAGTGGGAAGGGACTAAAGCACTACTCTGTGCCCACGGGCTGTGCTGGGTTGTCCTGAGTGTCTGCCAGGTTGCTGATGCCTGTTCAGATTCCTATTGACTTTACATAAGTAACACCTTTTCCTGATTGTGCCCTTAGTATTTGTCTCATGCTGCTGCTCAGGTCCATATCTTGTAGAACAGGGATTATTGAGCCATAAATAAATAAAAAAGTTAACAAAGCAATCGGCTGAAGGCTGAGATCATTCCCATGATGGATGAACCTCTTTCTTTCCCCCGCAGACTCCGAGAACACGGCCACCACTGTCACGGCCCTGCTGGCCAGCCTGAACAGCTGCTGCAACCCCTGGATCTACATGTTCTTCAGCGGGCACCTCCTGCAGGACTGCCTGCAGAGCTTCCCCTGCTGCCAAAAAATCAAGCAGACACTGAGCAAGGAGGATTCCAACAGCAACAGCAGGCGACAGACTTCTTTTACCAACAACCGGAGCCCGACGCACAGCCTGAACACCTGGAGGGAGTCGGCCCACTCCAAGCTGACCAGCTTCATCCCCGTTCCCACCTGAGGCCAGCCCGGGGCAGGTGGGCCTGCAGCCTGGTAGAGCACCCATGTGGTCACAGCCTGGATCCTTGGGCTGCCACGGGCACCGCTGTGGCAGTGAGCAGCGCTTGGGAGGGCCGCAGGCTGGGCCTTGCCGCCTTGCTCCGTCAGCTGTTCTGCAGCCTGTAGATTGCTGTGTGAGAGGTGCTTAGGGCTTGTGGGCAACCGATCAGGAAGGCGTGATGATAATAAAGCAATTATTTTTCTAAATAGAATGTGATATTCATTTTATTTTTTGTTTCTGAAATGATAAGTGCATTATTTGCTCATTCAAAGGAGTGAAAATAGAGTTGGCATGCATTGGGGTAACCTCGCTCTGTAGCATTAAAACTTTGCACACAGAGAAAGAAGATGCCATAAGCAAGACCACAGTTTAGTCTGAAACATGAACAGGAAGGGGTTGGAAGAAAGTCCTGACTGACCAGATCAGGAACATGGTTAGACAGGCTCTCATCACTGGGAGTCTGACTGATCGTGCTGCTTTGTCCTTTAAAGCAAGTTTTCAATGTCAGCAATTCTCATTTTGTGACAAAATGCAACAGCCCTTGAGCAGACAAATCCTCTATTGCTGTCAGTGTTTGTGTGTGGATGGAGCAGTTTGGTTTTCAGGATGACATTTCCTCTTCACGTTGATGGAAGGTATACAGCATTTTCATTTGTTTTGTTGCACCCACCTTTAATGTTTAACTAATTTTGAGAAATGCTGTGACAGTATGGTAAGTTCTGAGTAGCTCAGTACTGCTGCAGGCACACACTGAGAAAACTTATGGTGACTACCAGAAGCACTTCCATTTTGGGAAATAACTATCTTTCTTTTTTTTCTTCTCACAGACAGCTAGAATTGAGACACATCTGGCTTCTAAGCAAATTGCCCCATAAATTTGGGAGAATGTTGCTATTTGGTAGTGGCTGCAGAATTGGTACATTCCAAGACAGACGTTTGGGAATTAAGCTTACAAATCTGGGAATATGTAAAATTTGTTGATGTTATTTGTGGCAAATCATGGCAAAGTGGGCAGTGAAAATGGCAGTAAAATGCAGTAGAGTTACCATACCACATCGACTAATGATCAAGCATTCGAGGTGTGTTTGTTTTCATTATGGTGCATGCTAAGCCAAATGTAGTTCCTACAGCTTCTAACTAACCCTGTTCTGCCTTTCTGGGGAGACTGTGCTTTACCCCGTTTTGAGGCTCCACAAATAGTTTTTGCTGTGTTTTCAAAATCCCAAAGATCTCTTTTATATGTACTGCATTTGCAGCAGTGAAACCAAAAAGAGACCCGGGGGTGTTCAGGTGGCATCTGTATGGTACTCTGTGCCACCCATCCTCTCCATTTCCTCCATTGTCTGGGTCCCGAAACCCAGCTGTTTCCCTGGCACAGTGTAAGACTTGTGATGCGGTTCTGTCTGGCTGTGCATATGTGTGTGCTACTGTTTGCAAGGAGGAACCTCGGCAGCACGTTTTTTTTTTTCCCACGAAAACCAGACAATTGAGATTGCATTCCTGATTGCTTGAGGAGAAAAAAATGGGGCTGCGACTTTGGCTTTCACAAAGGATGATGCTGGCCCCTTTGCCCCTCTCAGTAACAGTAGCAGAAATTAATAGAACTGGATGGCAGATAAGACCATATCCAACCCATCAACCGCTCCCAGATGTATCACTGGTTGTTCTGGACAATGAAAAAGGAAGAATATTGCTCAAAAAGGAAAAAAAAAAGTTTTGTTATCACCAAAGAAAATCATAGCTCTTTTCTCTACATTTTTTGTCAGTATTTTCTGCTCTCCAGGAGAGCAATCTGTTCCAGTATTTTGTCGGTGGTGTCCAGAGCACCAGAACCAAGGACAGCACGGCAGAATGAATGGCTTTTGTGTGGCAGGCCACCTTCCTGGCCACTGTTAGTACCCAGGTATGACTGCAGCTCTCACCAGTCATTCGTGAAGGTACATGACAATGAAGTTATATTTTAGTCCGAAAAATGCATGCAATGATGCTGTGTGTGTGTGTTTGTGCACATTATATATACTGCCTGTATTTCACAAGTGGGTAATTCACAGTTACTGGAATTACAAATGTTTCAAGTTAAGCATACTATTCTTTGCTTAGTTTTGTGTTTGTGTTACTACTTTATCTGTACATAAAATATAAAAACCAATTAGATGTACTAACAACATTTTCATGTTTGCTGATCTGAATTGTTTTTCTATTACACTTTTTATTCAAACAGAGAAAACTGAGAAAATGTATGTACAATAATATTGATTATAAAACTAAGCTGGGTAATGACTAAAAGATAAAAAGAGTAAACTGGCTACAAATTATAATTTCCACTTTCTTCCAAGTGTGTTACAAAACCCAGGCTTACCCTTGGGCATGCCAATGTAAGTGTACTGCATGAGTGTTCTGCAGTTTCTGTAATTAAATCAATAAAAGAAATTTGGTGTATTTGAATCCCAGACATTTTTGTAAAAACCAAGATTTGTTGTTTTGTTGTTTTTTTATATAACTGTAACCTTGGAAGATACAGCCCACATTTTTTTAATTGTTAGTCTGGTGAAATGTGTTTGGTTTTTTCCTTCTTAACAGCTGCTTTGGGTTATCATGAGGGCATGCTAATGAGAACAGAAGGAAGCAAGAAACTGTGAAACCATTATGTGTTTAAAACATGGCAACTCGCTCTAATAAACTTGTATCTGTTTGATGAGAAGAGTTTTGTTTCTTTCACCTGACTAGATTTGCATGGCTCGAAACACATTTGGTGATACTCCATGTATTTTACAAAATGTAAAATTTCTTCACTAATTTTGATGAGTTATTTCCATGATTTTAAGGAGGGAACAAAACTGAAATGCTTTTTCTGTTACACATCGAGAATGAAGGAGACATCCAAAGAAAGAATGTGCAGTCTGCTTTCCACCATACACTGCCAGTATTGTTACAGCATGTAACATAACTCTTATTCACGTTCTATTTTTGTTTTAATTTCAGGGAACAAAATATTAAGCTTCTAGTGAAAACCAAGAGTGAACAGGTGAGCTTGCGGTCTGTTCTTTCTGGAGATGCTGAATTGCAACATTTGGATGTCGGAAGTGGAGCATGTGCGATGATAGAGAAGATGGAAAAGAAAGATTTTATTCTTCTAAATGAGAAATGTAAGTAAGTGGCCAAAGAAAGCTTTTCTAAATTTGTTTTAAAATTGTAGGCAAATACTCAGCTCAGAAGAAAGGATTTTTTTTTTCTGTATTACCATATGAAGACCAAATTCTACAAAAAGACACAAGTTCATGCGGGCCGAGTTCTGCAAAGGTTTTGTCTTCAGCAAACCTTATGGCCGGTTCCTGATTGTTCTGGTTGAAAGACCTCACTGAAGTGCATGTATGATCTTTTCCAGCTCATGTGTAAGGATGAGCACGAGAAGGTCAGGAGCTGTGCACTGGCTGTCATCCCAGGGCAGGTACTGGTGACACAGCCTTGGGAAGTGAACCTAGATCTTCGAAGTTCAGCTATCACTGAAACACAGGGCTACTTACTGCATAGGGAAAGCTCCTACTGAGTTGTCCCAGCCTCAGCACCTCCTCTATAGAAAGGGCTAATTAAATTTGTTGTCCTCTTCTAAAGCATGCTGGCGTGAGTTTCGGCCATACAGCCCCTGCTGTGCAAGATACTGGAAGATGTGAGGACAGAAATGAGCTCATGTGCTACAACACTAGTTTGGAGCTTTAGTTGTTACAAGATGGTATTCTGGCTTTTTCTTCAGGAGTGCACTTCACTGGCAGATGTAGCACTCATTGTTCAAGTAGAGGAATTACAGGGCGGGTGAAAGGACAGATTTCAAGGTCCAGGAACAGACTGCAGCTGCTCCACAGGGAGCAGTCCTGGCTGGCTCAGGTAACTGACCCTCACACAAGAGCAGGTCCAGCTAGTCTCGAAAAAGGCAGGGAATCGCCAAAGGTAGTGTAAATCATGCAGAATGGTTTGCGCAGGTATGTAGAAAGCCAGGGAACAGCAATAATGTCTGGTCCCCACCGAGCTTCGTCAGAGCCAGCCAGCATGGGCCTGCCTCTCCCAGGACTGGTCCTGCAAAAAGGATGGGACCGATGCTGCATTAATGCATTAATGTATCACTGCTTTGCTGCTGCTGCTCAGTCGCTTTCCATGTCTTAGTATAAACCTGCTCAGAGTGACAGTTTACGTGCTAATCAGCTTTAGGCTTTCAGAAGGACGTTTTTATCTGAATTCCTGACACAGTCCATTGGGTTACTCCGTTTCTGAAAAGCAAGGCTGCGAGGAGCCACCTGGAGCCAAAGCTTTCTTCCCAGTGGCTTGGGGAGGAGACTGGCAGCTCTCCCTGCTTTCAGGTGGATCAAGAGATGGAGATTCTTCTAACCAGAGAAAAGGGAAGACTGCCCATTTCCAGGCTTTTTTTTTTCCTTTCTTTTTGAGAGGAGGAGGAAGAATTAGGGATGTTGAATGTTCTCAGTGCTGTGCCAGCAAAGGATGGGTGGTTTTCAAGAAAAGTCGTCAGGATCAGTTGAAAGTCATCTACAAATTTATTGCCATTTCATAGGTTTAGGATTTTCCTTTTACTGAGAAACTAAATGCAAGAGTGCCTTCCCTTCCATTTCATGGCAAATTAAGTCATATCCAGGAACAGTTATGAACAGCTGTGTTTCATTATGGGCTTCTGTAAGGTACTAACACTATTAACAAGTGCGTAAGCAGGAATTAAGGTTTAATGCTCTCTGTTTTCAGAAATCAGGACTACCATTTCATGACTATTCATTGCTGAATTGATTGTGCTCAAGTACGACAAAATGCTATTGAAATCACACTCCTCCTGCCATGACAGTATTTTCTATGTTTAGGACTCTAACATCTTATTTTTCCTGCACAGATATGGTGGGCTCATGAAGTCTGCTTAACCAGATCAGTGAGGCTTATTTCTGCTGTGGGTCAAGCAGTGCTGCTGAGCCATAACTGAAGAACAAGAATCCACATATTTCTGATTCCATTTTGGCTTATTAATGACCTATTAGGCTGTGTTTCTTCTGTGTTGTCCCATTTGACATATGCACCAATCCAAGACCAAGATTTTTATTTATTCATTTGCCCAGTATTATATAACAGTGGAGATTTGTGCTGCTGTAGGCTTGACTTACACTCTTAGCTATAGGTTGTTACTATTATTTATTATCTGCATGGTGCTACACAAATACAGTAAGCCATGGCCCTTATATCATGGAATTATCAGTCTAGCTCTAAGAAGAAAACAAACAAATGAAAAATCAAAACCAAAACCAATCAACCAAACAAAAAAAAATCATCCATAGAAGTAGGTGAGGAAACATTCCTGCGGGGCCTGAGTTTCCTGGACAATGACACCATCTGGACAAGTTTACTGATGAAGACATCCTGCCATTGCAGGTCTCCTCTGTGTTTGCCTGTCTCACTCCTCCCCAACAGGGCTGGCGGGCACAGGAAGGGAGCAACTGCTGGTCCTTGTTCACTGCTGTCCATTACCCTTACAAAGGTTCAGGTGAATCATAGAATCATAGAATCATAGAAACACTAGGTTGGAAAGGACCTACAAGATCATCTAGTCCAACCGTCCTCCTATCACCATCCCTACCCACTAAGCTACTAAATCATATCCCTTAGCACTTCGTCTAGACGCTTCTTGAACAGCACCAGGGACGGTGACTCCACCAGCTCCCTAGGCAGGCCATTCCAGTGCCTGACCACTCTTTCAGAGAAAAAGTTTTTCCTCATATCCAGTCTAAATTTACCCTGGCGCAACTTGTGACCATTCCCTCTCGTCCTGCCATTAGTTACCTGGGAGAAGAGGCCGACCCCCTCCTCACCACAACCTCCCTTCAGGCAGTTGTAGAGTGCGATGAGGTCTCCCCTGAGCCTCCTCTTCTCCAGACTAAACAATCCCAGCTCCCTCAGCCACTCCTCATAAGACTTGTGCTCTAGACCCCTCACCAGTTTTGTCGCCCTTCTCTGAACACGTTCCAGGGCCTCAATGTCTTTCTTGTACTGAGGGGCCCAAAACTGAACGCAGTACTTGAGGTGCGGCCGCACCAGAGCTGAGTACAGCTGAGGTGAGGTGATGGCAGGACACTGAGTTGTACCTCCATGTGACACTGGCCACATATCCAGTACTGTTCAGGTTAATTTCCTGGTGCCTGCATTAGCCACCTGTAGCTCAGGGTAACGGTATTTGTCTTCCTCTCTAAGTTCCCATAGATACACGGATAAGAAGAACTACATACAAGCTCAGTATTGTTTTTCAAAAAGTATGGGAAATGTAGACTGTAGGTGGCCCATTGGCTTTTACACATTTGGAGCAAAACGTGACCAAATTGATGTTACAAACGACTTAGTTCTCCAGGGCACGAAGCCCATTCCGGAAGGTGCAGAATGGGTAACCAGAGTCTGGCACAGAGGCTGCCTGGCCTCTTCCACCACTGCTGCTGTGATTGATGCTGCCACTTCCTCTCCTCTCCCTAGTAATGATGGCAGAGCAGGAATAGGGACAGGGACCACAAGAAGAGCAGCAGATTGGGCTCTCTATTCTGTGTTCATTTTAAACTCCTTTTGGAAGGAGGAAAGCGGGTCCTGTAAAACAAAAAAATACCGTGAATATTGAGAGAGAGAGAAATTGATGTGTCAGAGAGCAAATAAAACATCTTAGCACAAGGACCATTTGAAAGCATCAATATGCCTTCCATTTTGAAATTGTGAGATATTTGTAATGTATTTAGTAAAGGAGGCCCTTATCTCCAGGAACTGTAACTACATGAAGGTCCTTTCCACTTGTAAGGGAAACACTAGGTCATGGCCTGAATCAGTGACTGAGCACCTGGTGAAGGGCGATGGCTGGCCTAGGGAGCACAAGCAAATTGTTTGCACCTGTGCCCCCCCCAAGTGACCAGAAGGGGTGGACCCAGGGTGGGGCTGCCCTGGGCTCATTTAAGAGCCAGCCCCCAAGGGGAATGCATCTCTCTTGTGAGAACTGGTTGCTCCTTGAGGGACCGTCATCGTCTTGGTGGGGGATCACTGTTATGTGAGTCTGAAACTTTTTGTTACTCCTGTTTATGACCATTAAACTAGTAAATACTTTACCTGGGATTGCTAAAAATCTATCTGAAGCCATCTTGCTCCTTCATTTGCATGACACCAGTCTAGTAATGCTCTCTGTTGAGGTGGCTAGCCACAAGGCTATGTATAAAAGATACATACAAAGTATCATCTAAAGAGTTTTTCAAGTTAAGTATTCAACGCGTGACTTGCAGGCTTCTTGGCCCTTCAGTGTAGAAATACTCTGTAGGAAATGTGGGCAACCATAGAGCTTTCAGGGAGATGAAAGAGGTGAAAGACAGGCTAGATGTCATAACAAATGTCTTAATCTTTAATCAAAAAGACAACGGACTTCCTACTATTTTATAAAACTTTAGGTTGGAGGCATTGTGGAAGTGAGGAGCAGCAGATGAAGGATTAAGAGGCATTTAACTTTGTAACATTCTTCATCAAAAGGAGAAACTGACTTACTGGCAGCTCAAATGATTTTCTAAGAATCCCTGTTGTACAACTGTGCAAGTAGTAATGAACTGGACTGCAAATGTTCTCTCTTGGCTCACTGTGAAGTAGGTGGTGTTATGCAGTAAAGATTAGCAGACGGGGTAGCTGTGGACAAATGGCTCTGAAATACTGGAGGTGCCAGTCATTGCATAGGAAACCACTCTATCATTAGCTGAGATCAGAACGAGGAGGTAATCAAATCGTTGGACCAATTTGCCGTGCACTTAGTTTATGTAATTCTCTCCAGAAAAGGAGAAGACATTATTAAAATGTCCGCCACAATATTTTCTAAATATGGAATGTGTAGGTGTTTCCGTGGGAGCAAAGTGAGGTTTCCAAGTGTAACACAAGCCACTAAAGTAATAAATAAATAATAATATTGGCAAGAAAAAGCTAAGGACTGAGCTCAGCAAAACACTCAGAGACTCAAGTATTCCTCAGAGAAGGAATTCCAGTCCTTCTGGAGTCCCAGTATCTCCTCTACTCCAAGTACTGTGAGGGCAGTCAGGGCAATAAAGAATTATATACAATTAATAATAAACAAAAGGAAAAATTCATGTGTTTCTATACATACTCTTAATTCCCCAACAAGACTGTGCTTATCCTTTTCAAAAAGTATGAGCAGGGACTTAGTTATGTACCTCTGGCAACATAGTTCACCACGAAGCTGGAGCTCAGGGCCCCAGGAGCCCTGAGTTCTAATACATGGTTATAGATGTTCTTAATTAAATTGATAGATTTGAAGCTTATCAGTTAATAGCATTAACAAATTAAATAGTAGTTGAGAAAATGAGCACAGAGCTCTGACTTTATTCTCATTTTTGGTGATTTTTTTTTTTTTTGCATCTATTCATCTATTACAGCAATTCCACGGAAAAGATATATTTTAAGTACACCATACTGGAAATGAGATGATCCAAAGGACCATGAAAAATCACAGCTTGACTCAGTCTTTCAGTGTGATAAGATTTGTCATTAACACTCGCTCCTCCATCTCACGGAGATCACTGTGTGAATGTTAGCATAACTGGACAGCAGATTCTCATTTCTTTACAAATTTATGACCCAATAAGCTCAGTATTGGAAATCAAAACTGGAGAAGACAAAGATGGAATCCATCTGCCTGAATGCACCTGCAGTGCAGGTGCTTCCTTTTGGGTGAGCGTGATCATTTGGTAGGCAAGGCAGAGATAGTTTTCAGAGCCCAGGGATGATATGGAAGATGACAACATCTGGTCGGACAGATGCCATTCTTATCTCCATTTATATGTTGAGCAGAAGACTGCTCATTGATTGTAATCGTAGGTAGAAAACTGTTTTAGAGCAGTACACCTATGTTGGATATATTTTTTACTGGTGCTGTTGGTTGTTTTCTCTGTTTGTTTGTTTGTCAGATCTTAGTAGAGACCTCTGTGTTACTAATTCAAGGTTAGGTAAAACTTTGACATGTTACCACCTAATATTAATTTAACTGGAGTTGACAATGCTATGTCAATAGCTAAAAAGTGCAGTTCATATTGCAGTGATTCTGCCAGCTGAGTGCCTTTGTTAGTAATGTCACAAGAAAGATCAAAACAAAAATGAGCCCGGAGAGCAATTTACCTCCTCACACCTACATGGCATTTATGGCCTTACAAAGAAGGAATGATCCCTCCATCTAATCTCTCCATGTGTCCCATCTGAGCATGCTGAACCTTTTCAGGTTTCATCTCCTTTGTGCTTGAAGGTGGATTTCAGAGAAAATCATTAATTAGGCAGCGCTCTCTGAAATACTCAGATAATACAACCCTAAGGGTCAATGAGCAGTATAGAAAGATGTGTCTTATTACACAGAGATTTAAGACCGGGGATAAAACTTCAGTATAGTACCTAAAATTCTTGGTAATATCGTGTGGAGAGAAAAACAATAATACGGGAAGTGAGAAGCGCTTGTTAGGTACCTCTGCCTTGCATAACATATGATGGTCTGCTTTCCTGAGAAACAGCACAATTGTAGAAACTTTGGGAAGATAATCAGTGTAAAATAATTTGTACCTGATGCCGTCAACAACTAATTTCAGCATGAGGAGGAGCACTGGTAATAAAATGAAGCAAAAATTCTGGTCAACAAATTTCTATCATGAGTGCTTAAGTGAAAAGTGAAAGTGATTTAATGGGTTAGTTGGGGGGGGGGAACAAATTTGACCTCTGATGAAAAATATTCTTTTTCCACAGGAGATTTTGGATGTGTGTAAAATAAAAAAAAAAAAAAAACTCTTTTGCCTCCAAGTCTGTGTATGTTGTGGTCTGTGTGGGGGGTCTCTTTGGCTTCCTTGGTGCATTGAACCAGGAGCCTCTTCACCTTGCTCCACCTCCCGCTGGGAAGACACTGCCTGTGGAGTGCAAACTCTTCATGTACTGGCATGATTGGTTTCCTGAGTTTGTCTTCCCATTACAATTTTTAAATTCTCCTGTAGGCAAAGTCATAAGGGAGCACAGAGACTGATGAAATTCCTCAGCAATGAGAAACCACATCTTAGAGGGACAGGTGTATAAAACAGAAAAGTGTCTTCGTGATGACACAAGACCTAATAGATGTTTCTTTCTTTCTTTCTTCTTTTTTTATTTTATTTTTGTAGCACATCTCTTTGTATCTGGTATTCAATAGGAGAAAAAGAATTTTTCTAGTCCAAAACAAAGCACTAACACATCTCTGTCTTGCTGAGCTCTGGACTTTACCTAGCGCTATGATACTAGCACCAATTTCTCGCATTAGGGGATGACTAAAAATGAGTCAATATATCGACACATATTTTGTCTTTAATCTTTTATTTTTAATCAGCTTTAATCACAAAACTTTCAAAGTAACATTTTAAAGCATCATCTTCCAATGATGGAGGTTCATGGTTTTTCAAAGAATAATTTGTTAGGACAAGAATATAAACCCTTTATTTATTGATGTTTTCCTCTGAAGTTAGTGGTTTTTGATTAACCACATTTTAGTGGTCCAGTTGCTCTTTCTATTATTTAGATCTCTTCAAACTGATCTGGAGCATAATTTCAAACAAGATTGGAAATGTTGCCCTAGCACAACAGTGAGATAAAATAGTTGATGTTTTAGATGGTACGAGTCCTCAAGCTCAGATGCCAGCTCTTACTTCAGTGAAAGAGCCAAAGCAAACCAACATATTGCTAATTAGCAGAAACACTGTGATAACATATGCCACATATTTGGATTCATTAGTTGTAAGACATAAAGATTTCATGATGTTCTTTCTTCATAGTATGTAATTTATAGGCAGTACATGATAGAAAGATGAATATTTTTCAAATATTTGAATATTTTTCAAAATTGAATTAATCTGAAATTGGAGACCATTTAAAATGATCAATGCTTTGTCTTTTTATTAATTTTCTTACCTTGAAGTTCTTTTCTGTCTGGAAATCATGTACTAAGCATGACATAATACTTTCATATTACAGAAATATTTTCTGAGCATAATACAATGCTCTTTATGCTCATCTGTCATGCAAATTGCAAAGTCCTGCACATCTTGTAGACATCAACTAGAAGAAAGGAGCTGTGCAAGCCCACCTTAGGTTAATTTACCTTCGGTTTTTCTGTGTAAACATGTTTGACATCAGGCAAGAGTCATCTCTTCAGTGCTTTCCAGTGAAGGCATTTACACAACGAAGAAAGTTCTCCTGAGCCAGACCTGTCTCTGCTGGTCTTTCTTAGGCACCATTGTCTAGGCATATGATGTCGTGGTTTCCTAAGAAGCCAGGTTTTCCCCATGGATCTCAATGTTATATTCAGTGGGACAAAAGCAGTGCAGGGATTAGAAATCACGAAGTATGTCTCTCACATCAGGAAATGGCTGCAATTCTCTTACCTTAACAGTGGAAGAGGAAACATATGAGACAAATAGCACCAGCTCAGACCTTTCTGCATGAATTCGAGGTCTAGGGAAGGCCAGCACACAGCTCTTCCCTGCAGCAGGCTGTGTCTGAGGAGCCAGCCCTATGATCCTGGCATCTCAGCCATTTGCTGCTTTTGCTTTAGGCAGCTGAAGATATCTCTGGAGAGCAATGCTAGCCCAGGACATCTCATGAAGATGTTCACAATGAAGGTGCCCGTTTTGCTGCTGCTGCTCAGCTCTGCTACCGCTTGCTGCCTTCAGCATTTGCAGGCCAGGGGTAATGAGGTAGCTGGGGCTGAAAGCAAGATTCTGATGGGAAAGACCAGAGATTTTACAAGCAGCTGATCTGCATCTCTGACTTCCTCTTTATCAGTAAAAAAAAAAATTAAAAATAAACAAAAAAGCACAGATCAGACACAATCCTGAGCCCTCAGCCCTGAGACACAGTGAAGTTCATGCACACAAATTCACTTTCCCTCCAAAGCACCCAATGTGCCTCTGGTCCCTGACTCTTGCTAACCCCTCAGCTACTGAGATTGCCACAGACCACATCTGTGACCAAGGTCCATGCCATGGATTTACCAGCACAGTTGAACTGCCAGACCTGCCTATCTTCTGCCCTCTTTGAGGGCAGCAGGGCCATGCAGCAGCACTGGGATGGGACCTGCTGGTGTCTATCTGCAGGCAGGGTGCATGGGAGAGCTGCCAGGACACCCTGGCATAGGCTTCCCCCTCAACTCTGCCCTGCTAAGTGGGCAAAATATGAACAGCTGGGGCACCTAGAGGAGCATCACAACACCCACAGGGAAGGTACATCCCCTGCCAGGGAGGGATGGATGTCTATGGCTGAGCTGGAAACCAAACCAAAGCATCCCATTCCCAGTATGCTGCTTTAGCCATAAGATGATCTCCGCTCTGGAGAGCTAACCTATTGTTGGGAAAGAAAATGTCATGTCCAGAAAGCTATGAATAAGATTATTCTTGATGGTTTTTTGTGGTTTTTTTTTCCCCCAGGGAGTGGTAATTGTATTTTTTTTATATAAAATGCTGGCACTTTGAGGATATAAGTATTTTTCTTTTGTGGTGTGTACTCTCAGAGTTAAGTATAACTTCAGCTTTGAAAACCCAAGGAAGACTCTAAGGGAAGTGATAAGTGTGTTGTTTTCATTTGTCCTCAGAGCTGTTCTCAAATGAATGCCATTTGAGGTGATGCAGCAGGTAAATATGTAACTAATAGGCCAAAGGGCTTTCCAGTACGTTGTGTGCATACAGTGAGGACAGCATGAAAATTGATGTTCACCCACTGCCCCCTGGCACTCATAAATCCATGGCAGTGGTAGGAAGCACAGCTTTCCTTACCGGGACTTAACCAGTTTCCAATGTTATTGCTTTGGTGTTGTCTTTTAAAGACTTCAAAGAATCTTTTAAAGAATGCTCTTCAGAAGAATGTTAGCTTTTATTGTGCTTACTCTTTTAGCCAGACTTTCCTTAAGAACTGAAGGAGAGTGCATGACCAAATGCGGCATTTCACTTACTGGTTCCAACAAGACGCATTTTTATGAGCTTTTTCTCTGTTGCAGCTGTGAATTAATTTCAGAGCTTTTCTCAGCCATCTGAATTGGTAGGTTTTATATGACCTTCTGCTTATCTTACATTTAACTGTGGGTTGTTTGCCTCCTCAAATCTTGTATGTCAGGTCTATATCCTGTGCACAGATGTCTTCCTGAAGGCTTTTGCAAAAAGGGCAAGAAAGAGCCTCACACAGTCTTCTATATTAAAATCAACTAGGGACTAAATGAAAGCAACGAGACATGCCAGGGACGTGGAAAGGCTCCTAGCTTCTGCTGATGAGTGTCTGTAAGTTTGCTGGTGATTACATCTCTCTTGGAGGGAAATTGTGGCTATGCAGAGCTGTATCATGGGGTGCCTCCATCAGCCAGTGCCCACCAGGGCACATTAGCAGGAGGCGAGGGAGGACTCGCTGCAGTCCTTCACAAGGCACAGCAGCTTCAGAGTAGTACTGCAGTTGTGTGATTTTGTAGAGATTTGTACCAAAAATATTAAGATTGCTATGAGCTAATTATGAATGGGAATGCTTGTGTGAGAGCAGCAGAAGAAACAACAGAAGGTTTAAAAGGAGAGGTAAGATTAATATCTCTATGTGTGTGATTTCATTCAAAGGAAGAAGAGGAACAATCTGACCTTAAGATAAGGTGACAAGAAGATGAAGAACAGGACTGGAACCATAAAATCACCAGATAAGGAAAACAAGATGTAGGATGGGTGAGATGACATACCGAGGCAAAAGATTCCAAATAGCATCCGTTCCTAGAGGGTGGGAAAGGGAACCCTGCATCCGTTCCTCATTGCTAACCCGGGGCATACGTGTCAGTGCTTCTGAGCACATGCGTGCGAGCTCATGAGTGGCTCAAAAACAACTTGGAGATTGAGCAAAATAAAGTTGCTTTTCCGTTCTATGAGATCTCACGCTGAACTGTACTGTAGTGATTTGCTACAAGTTGGCCTTGCTGAGATGCAGAAAGCACAGCAAAGCACTCCGTGCTGCAGTAACTCAGCATGCAGGAAGATCTCAGCTGTGAAGGAGTAACAAGGTGACAGCTGTCACTTCAAGGGTCTGGACACTAAAACCCTTGGACTTTGGTGCCTATGACTGAAATCTGTGAAATGAGGTTTAAGGGACATTTGGACAGCATCAGACTTTTGTGCTGGATATTAAGAATAATGAAAGAATGTAAAAGCAGAAACAGATGCACCATACCCAATCTCCCCCCTCCCTCCTCTGCCCCCCCACCCCCCAAAAAGAAAAGGAATAAGACAATTTTAGTCTTGAGAAATGACAAAGACACCTTGTCATCAGCCTTTCCAGTAACCTGCAGCTGTTCTGTGTCAAATTAAATTCAATCAGGCTGAGACCCAGGTCAATTTTTTATTTTGTCTATATATGTCCTAATTTTGATGAAAATTGAATAATTTTGGTTTCTTAGCTCCAAATTTCAGGCTTCTCTTCACTTGTAATCAGACAGGAAATGTTGGCAGATAGGCTTTTAAATGATGTCAGTGCAAAATTGAAGTTACTGCGAAGGGAAGAATCCGTGGAGCTGGAAGAGACCGGAGCAGGAAGATTTGGGATCATTCTTGTCTTAGCCCAATCCTTGGCTGCCCTTGGAACACGGCTCATTTCCTAGAGCAGGATAAGAAACAGTGCTGGGCTTTCCTGCCATCCTCTGTTGTGCATGGCCCATCTCAGAGACACCATATTGCTCTTTCTAATGCATATGATAAAGCTTCTAAAGGGATTTTTTTCTACTGTGATCTTTCTTGATTATACTATAATAATAATAATAATAAAACAAATTCTTTAATGCTTCTCCTTTCAAAGTGATGACACGTAAGGTGTGCGCTCCTGTGAGATCCCAGGAAGGTGGATTTGGAGATGCACAGTTTCTAAGTTTTCTTGATTACTTAAAAAAGTTCCCTCATTTGGGTACACCGAAAGCAAGTGCCTCTGCTAAAACTTTGCTAGAATACAAACCCTTACTCCTAGGTGTTTCTCTGGAAACATCTCTATTAAACTGACAGCAGAGATGGAGTACTCTATAATTCAGTGTCTGACCCAGTCATTGTGCAGCTCATTGCAGGCTGCTGATGACAGGGCTCTTTTGTTGAAGAGGCAATATTTTCACACCTGGTCCTGTATATGTCAGAGCAAGAGACTGAAGCAACATGCTTCTTACCCGAATCATAGAAGAAGATGATAAACCTTTCAGAGTATGTAATGTTTTGGGTTTTTATTCTTAGCACCCACTTCAATAAACACAATGCACCAAAGTGTTATGGATGAGTTTTTCAGTCTCTGTGATGAGGAGCATGCTCCCACAACCTTTAGAACTATTAAAAGCATCTGCCAATAAAAGCCATAGGGGATGTCATATCTGTTCTCCTCTGGCAGTGGCTCCCTATATCACAGATTCCTAGAATTATAGAATCCTTTGAGTTGGAAGGAACCTTTAAAGGCCATCTGGTGCAACTCCCCTGCAATGAACAGAGACACCTACAGCTAGATCAGGTGCTCAGAGCCCTGTCCAGCCTGGCCTTGGATGTCTCCAGGAATGGGGCTTCCACCACATCTCTGGGCAACCTGTTCCTGTGCTTCACCATCCTTACCGTAAAAATATTTTTCCTTATATCCAGTCTAAATCTTTTAGTTTGAAGCTATTTCCCCTTGTCTTGTCACCACAGACTGCTAAAGAGTCTGCCCCCTTCTTTCTTGTAGCCTCCCTTAAGATACTGAAAGGCCGCTGTCAAGTCTCAGCAGACCATCCTGTTCTCCAGGCTGAACAGCCCCAGATCTCTTAGTCTGTCCTCATGTGAGAGGTGTTCCATCCCTCTCCTCCCCTCATTTTTCTCTTCAGTTTAAGATGTAAAAGCTGGAGTAGAAATTGACAAATTCAGTCGAATTTGTTTGTTTTTCCATGCATAAAACTAAGGCTACATTTTCTTTCCTTACAGTTGTTGGGGTTTTTTTAAAGTGAATTTCCTTTAGAAATAGCAATCCAGTAGTCTCAGTTGAACCAGCAGTGTTTGACAAATTACAAATGTCACAGAAGCAAGCCATAATCCACTAGGGAACTCCCCTATCCTCCCTGCCATAAGTATATTTATAGCTAGAAATAAAAAAAAATACATGCACAGAAGAGAAGATATAGACAGTAGATTGCAAACAAGTGCTCAAGAACTGAAAGTAAGTACAAATTTTAAGATGACCCCATATGATTTCCCTTTTTTTAAGAGAACACTGTGTCCGCTTCCAGACTTGATCAAGGTAAGGAAAAATGAAGAATTAGTCAAGTGCTCTTATGGAACTTGTCAAAAACAGGTAAGGAATGTGTGTGAATTTTTAGGGAGTTTTGTTATTAAGAATGAATGCCCCTTAGTTAAAATCGGTCAGTCATGAGGTGGGAGTGGAAATTTAGGTCCTGAAGATATCTGCCTGGGAGGAATGCTAGTGATGGATGTGTTGTGCGAAACCCAACTGACAGTGCCAAAACCACTGTAAGTCATTGAATTTGGTGCCCTCTACATTCACATGCTGTTTTGGTTAACAAGGAGAAATGGATAGAAATCCAGACTCTTTTAAGTGGTGTGTGGTGACAGGACAAGGGGCAATGGCAGAAGCCTGGAACATAGGAAATTCAGCACAAATATGCGTAAGAACTTCTTCACAGTGCGGGTGACAGAGCACTGAAACAAGCTGCCCAAGGAGGTTGTGGAGTCTCCTTCCCTGGAGATATTCAAGACCCATCAGGACACCAACCTGTGTGACCTGCTGTTGGGAGCCTGCTTTGGCAGGGGGGTTGGACTCAATGATCTCTAGAGGTCCCTTCCAACCCCTGCAATTCTGTGATTCTGTGATATGCTCTGCGTTGTTTGTAGCGTCTGGTGGCAATACAAGACAGGAACCCATTTGTCCTGCAATATCCAACAAGTTTTAGATATTCTGGGAAAGTTCAGAGGTAGATACTTAGATACATAGGAAAAATGAATAGTGTAAAATCTTTAGACTTTCATAGACTTAAATATGTAACAGCTAAGTGCTTGAAGCAGATATCAGTTCCATACTGTAAGGTAGACAATGCAGGGGGAAAGCACAGCCCCATCCCGTGTTCTGAAGTAGGGATGTTTGTTACTGCAGGAGTACAGGCAAAGGGGAGGGCAGTAGCAGTGAGAACCAGCTCCCTTGTGCCAGGTGTGTCTAATACCAGGGTGAAACAAGCTCGCATCCAGTGTGAGCAGCACTACCAGGGCACAGGGCCAGCAGGACAGTGAATGTAATGTATTTTAAGGGCATGTTACAGACAAAAGTGCCATTTCTTGGTGCTGTACAACACTGAGCTGAGGACTATGTGGTGCCGGATCCTAGTGCAGCACTGAAGCACTTGAGGAAGGGGCTAGTAGGAAAGAGATGGTTATGTCCTCTTTGGGGTTTCTTGGGTAAAAATGGTTCCTCTCTGCACAACAGAGATGGCACTTACCAGTAAATGACTCTGCACATGAGTGCTACTGAGCAAGTCACTGGGTAGCAGTGAAGGTCTCCTGAGAACGACTCGTTCTGTTCTCTGTTGGCATACTAGCTCTGCATGTATCAAATGGTTAAAGGCTGCTGGTGATCTCTGTACATGTGAAAGGAGGGAAATTCTGCTTCCCAGGGCTGTGCAACAGCAGGTTGCATGGCCACTGGCTCACTGCAGAGGTAAGTGAAGATTTTGTGGCTCCCGGTTAACAGAAGCAGCTTTGGGGATATAAGACAAGGATTGTTCCAGGGTGCTCAGATGAGTGAAGAGCTTTCAGGGAATAAGTCCATCCAAAATCATGAGATATTTCAATTGGAATTTGTCTGCTTTTGGAACTGGAGATACAAGCAAACCTATAAACCCTGCTCTTCTTAGCTCATATTGCTATATTTATTATTTGTTTTCAGTTGGGTTTGACTTTTACAGTAAATATTAAAATAGCTGACTTCCAAATTTATTGGGTCATGACTGGTTAATAGGAAGCAGACTAGGGCACATGCATGAACTTTTTAATCTCTCCATATAAGATCTCTCTTTACTCTTCACCCTAGGGACAAATCATCTCTGACTTATGAGTACTATTCTCAGCAGATAGCTAATCTGTTGTATAAACAATTTCTATTCCCTTGGGAAAAAAAAGGATAGCAAAGAAATGTACAACCTATTAAATCAATGTTGCAATGCAAAGGAGAAGAAAACAGCCAACACTTGGCATCTGGATTGGATTGGTCTTCTTTACTTTCATACCCTCTTGATGACATCTCTGCAAACGGCCAGCTGTTTCAATGAAAGGCTATGCACTATATTTTTTTTCACATGAAGGAGAATAAAAGTGTTAAATATGTTGTTTCAGAATGTAGGAGAGTTACAGCTCATTTGAAGTCTGCATTTACATCTATTCTAGTCAGTGGGAAAGTTATAAAGGAGCAAGAAATAATGCATGAGTGGTACTTTTCAGATAGATGAAAGCTGTGATTTAGTCCTATGTAAGAAAACTAGTAGCGTAATTACTGTATCACCAAATACAGCAACCAAAGTCTCCTCCCTAAAGTCTTCAGTAAGTACAAGGACTTGTAAATCCAATTTTGCCCCTGGACCTGGAATTCCTCTTCACATTCTGCCACCTGTCCATGGATGACAAACCAGGATTGGGTGGTGAAGCAATGGAACAGGTTGCCCGGAGAGGTGGTAGAAGCCCCGTCCCTGGAGACACTCAAGGTCAGGCTGGACCAAACTCTGAGCAACCTGACCTAGCTGTAGATGTCCCTGTACAGTGCAGGGGAGTTGGACTAGATGACCTTTAAAGGTCCCTTCCAACTCTAAGGATTCTATGATTCAGTGGAGACCTTTACAGGTGAGATATTGCAAATGATCCCCATCAGGTCATCCACAGAGCTCCACTAGTCACTTGGCTATCAGGGCTGTGGGCTCCCCACAGTTCCTAGGAAGTCTCAGGGGCAGCATGCTGGCATGCAAAGTGCACACTTTCAAAACTATTTCCAGTCGTCCTCACTAATGACAATGATCTTTGGGATTTACTTTGGCTGTGATACCTACTTTTCCCAGAAGATGGCTTAATGGTGCTCAGGTATCAGCACCACTCCAGAAAGTCCCAAGCTTTTGTGGTTTATTTCTGAGGTGTGCGTAGCACAAAGAGGGGAATAGATGTCTGCACTATCCTACTGAGGGCCTGGGCATTTAATTCAGTTTCTTGGATATTCTGCAGGTTAAAGGTTATGTCTGCAAATGTGCAGCTTATGGGCAAGTTCTGGACCACTCTTAGGGATGAGCCAATCTGCAGATTCCAATGCTCAGTTTACAGAAACGGGTCTGAAGACCAAGAAAATGCCCAACTGACATTCAATCCATTGCAGGATTCTGAGCATCTGGAGAAATTGCTGCACATTTTAACTCCAAGATGCAGAGCCAGGCACAGAAAAGAAAATTCCTTGCATGGTGAAAAGTTTTGGTCTGTAGTGAGAGACATAGGTTGATAGAAGCTAGCAACAGGTCAGTGACATCCAGACCTCTATAGGTACTTTTCAAAGACTCTGTCTATAAATATATGCTATTGTAGACAAAGAAAGGTCATGAGACATTGGATTTTCTATATGAGAAAGTTCAAGAGGAGTCAAGGGGAAAGACAGAATGCCTTCTGTCTAATAAAAAGGACATACTGTAATCAACATGGGGCTTCTCATCAAAAAGGAAACATGAAATCTCATTTCTATTTGCTTTGAATTATGCTGGCACAGTGTGGCCTTGAGAAAAGTTGACATCTGAAAAACGTCCTTCTCTATTGGCATGAAACAAATCATTCAAGATTTGTATACAATGGAAATGGCATGCAGTAAATGGATTTAAATTACTTGTCACTGTATCTTTGCTACAAGATTAGAAATGGATGGATGAACTGACAAATTATCTTCTGACCTCCATTTTCAGACACTTGCACGACATTTTTTCATGGGACACAGCAATCCTTATTTACAGGTATAATCACACCTGTAGAGGTAAAAAACAGTGAATTTACTGAGTCAGTCACCATTCATTTTTTCACCTGTTTCGTGAAGTCAAACCTGATTTAGAGTTTTGAGCAGGATGGTTGTAATTTCCAGAAGATAAGAAAGATGGCTCTGGAAGGCCACACTAATGAAGCGAGTGGCCTTGTTAAGAGCATTAATAATGAAACCTTTATACAAGGAATTTGTTGTGGTCATCCTGAGAGGAAACACATCTATGCTGACCCATCTTACTAAATGTTAGCTATGATACTCAGCATTTCCAAACAGCAAAGCAAAGCTATGGCGCTTGGGAAGGATTTTTCTTTTGAAAGAAAGAAAGTTCATTTTCCTTTATTACCCTGCTTTATACATTATATACATTTTTGATGCATGGGGAATAAAATTCAGCCATCAAGGTTCTTTCATTTGGATCTTGGAGAGCGTCTTATGCCTCAGCAGCGAACAGGGAAGTCTCTGTGGTTCGAACATTTTCCTCCAGTAGAGAAGGGCCTTTTATGCTCCGTTTGATGATTCAGCACCAGGATGTTTTTAAAAAAAGGTTTGTGTTCAATTCCTACTAAGTCAAAACCCAGTGGTCAGAGGTCCAGTGGTTCTCCTCAGACTCTTCATCAGCTGTTTCTCTCTTTTGAAAGCATCCATGTTCTTCTGCTCAAGCTTTTTATGAGTTATGTCGTTTCTTCAGGACCCCAGTTTGCAATTAGTCTAACTGATACTTCCTTTTAGGGCACTGAGGTTATTTCTGAAATGTCTGCTCATTTCAGAAACTCATGGGAAGAAAAACACAGTACTGCTTTCTTCTGTTGCACTTTTAGAGGTCATTTTCTTCTTCACTTTAGCTGCTCATGTTTTCTTTCAAAATCTTTAAAAAAAGAGTCTGCTGTGAATTCCTCTTGCTTTACAATTGTTATTTTGTTGTTGTAGTTGCTTGGTTTGGTTTGTTATGTTTTGTTTTGTTTTCTTTTGTTTTGTTCTAATTATGTACTGCAGTCCAATGTGGACAGAATAGCCCTGTGCTTAATTGCAAAGCATCTGCTATGGAGCATTTCAGTTCTACACTGAGGATCCATAATACATTATGATAGCACTCCTCGTTAAAAGCAAAATGTTACCAGTATATATTCTTTCAAAAGCAGAATCCAGAAATAAAGGCTACATAATCATGATTTATCTAATCCCTCAGAAACAATTCTCCACCAGTATAAGCAATAAAAAAATGTTCCACGAAACTGGGACTTACTAAGAAATTCTTTGTGCAGAGGTTGCCAACAACTGCAGAGTGATTATGATTTCAGTTGTTCAGTATTACTACATATTCCTTTTCGTTTTCTATTTTAAGTTACTACTATTTCTGTTTACTAGACACTGAGAATTAGAGACAAGGGCAATTCCTATCTCTATTTATTTTCTGAAGTTTTGGAAGCAGTGATTGAGTGCCTTGGGAGTACTCTCTTGTCATACAAACAAGATCCTGAGGAAAGAGCCGGTTTTGTCCCTCCCACTGAAGGAATCTATACACCTGACTTTGCAGGACAACTCCTTTCAGGCTCCAGTCTCAGGCATGCCTGGGAGCCTTCCCATGCCGCAGGCTGTGTGGGTTGCTCTTGGACCTGCTGACTCAAGTGCTGGGACAGATGAGGCTTGCTGAGAACTTCCTGCTGAGTCCTCCTGGAGGCAGGGTCGTGGCAAGCCTCTCACAGCCTGTGCAGCAGACAAGTGACAAGTGAGCTTTAACAATGGTGAAACAGACTATTAAAATTTTTGTAATGCCAGAGCAGATACAATAGTCTTTGGCAGTCTTTCAAGATGTCTTAGTTTCTAACAGAAGTCACGTTTCTCATAGTGTCTAGTATGAAGCTGTGTTTTAGCCTCAGATGAGAAACAAACTGATAACATCCTGGCAGTGTTGAACAGAGCCGAGGACATACTCAGTTCCACATTCCTCTGCCAGTGGAACAGGTAGGGGGGGCATAAGGAGCTGGGAACTGGGAGGGGACAGGACCAGGGCAGCTGACCCAAATTGACCAAAGAGTTATTCCATACCGTATAACATCATGTGATTGGTTTTTTGGGATTTCCTATTCCTTTTGTTATGGAAGGGGTTAGCCGGGAGGAAGGGTCGCTGCTGGCTGTGATCCCTTGCTCTGCGTATCCTCTTTGTATATATATATATATATATGTACTGTTATTTTTTTTGCTTTCTTCACAATCTTAGTAAATAGTGTTTATCTCAACCCACGAGTTTTACTGCATATTTCTCTACGTCTCTCCCCTGTCCCATTTAGGGAGGGGGGAGGGGGAGTGAATAACTGTGTGGAACTTAGCTATCTGCTGAGTCAAACCACGACACAAGACATGCAGGCTATTACCATCAGTAAATTTGCATACTGAAACCTCACAATTTGGGGAAAATGAGTTTGTGAAGTGTTGCTCAAAGTTCCTCTTGATGCTTGTACTAATAGAGGGGGTATTTTGATCTAACTTACCTCAAAAAAATTTGAAAACATTTTAGGAATGTAACACCTTCTCTGTGGATTTACCCTCCTCTCAGCCATGTGAAGGTGCATTCCTCCTGAAAGGGAGTCCTAACATTCTCTTTTCCTATGGGAACAAGAACAGGCAACTTCAAGCTTCATGTATCTGGTAGAGGTGAATTTCCCTAAAAAGTATACTTTTGTATTTTCTCTTCAAAACGCCAGTTGTTGTTGATTGTTAATAATCTGAGTCTCTTTCACTATAAACTCTGCTAACCCAGGTTCCCAGACTGCTTTTCTCTGTGGCTGTTACACATCTCCTCTTTCCTTGTTTCCCCATGCTGTAGTGAAATAGGAAAACAGATTTCTATTCAAACTACCATTAACGTGAAAAACGCAGCCCCAATATCAGCACAGTTTTGCTCAGAAAGTTCCAAAATGACTGGGAGGAGACCAAATTTCTAAGTATCTAAAGCTGTATTCATTCATTTTGTTACAAAATATATGGCTGTGTAAAATCATAATTTCTTTAACTGCGTTTAAGTTTTTAATATGAAAATAACACTAACCAAAGGAGCATTGCAAAAACTGAAAAAAAAATTCCTCACTTTCATGTTTTTCATTTTCCTAACAAACATTGAATTCTACATCTGCCTTTCCCATTAAGAGATAGCCATACTATCTACAACTATCTACAACTGTATGTTATTTTACTCCAGAACTCCGTCCCTAACTGTCTTAATAAAAATGAAAATAATTCAATTCCCAATTTTACTGCTTATACACTTTCTTTTTCTTTTTTTTCTTTTTTTTGAGGGGGGGGAGGAGAGGGTGCTGGTGGTATTTTAGGCTCATAGCAAAACAAACAAGTAAGATGAACATGGTGTTCTTTTTACCTCCCATAAGGGCAAAGATTGCACTTTATTTAATGCATTAAGCTCTCCAATTTGGAACGTAAAATTAGAGTGGTGGTTTACAGAACCAAACATAACACTGTTAACAGCAGATTCACTCATATTTGTGATTTTTGACCATGCAAGAGTTTTTTTCACTCAGAAAGTTCAACCTGCCCTTCAGCAGCCTGAGCTGCAAGTATGCAAACCTATACCTGTGGGTTAACAACAGTCTACAAATTGGACACCTCTGCAGCAGTTTGAGCGAGTCCATCTTGCTCTCTAACAGAAACGGTGCTTGACTTTATATCCAGAGCATGACTGCATCATGTCTGGATAAATTTACAAGCAACTTTTTCAGATCCAGAATATAATGTTCACTGCGCAGAGAATTAAGGTTTGTGATACATGAAGACAAAGTGTTCAAATCTACCTGAGTAGTAACCTATAAGCACTGTTACAGCAAATTGACAGCATCTTCTTTAGGTCTGATAATCTCAATTCCTTATGCAGCCAGATTTTCTCTTTCCTCAGTTTCTAGAGGAAATGGGACAGAGGGAGAAAGGATGACATACATTGTCCCAAGACACCATCAGGAGCCAGCTGGGCTGAGTGCCCACATCTGGGAGAGGAGGGCATTATCACATCACACAGTGTCGTCATCACCACCTGTAGCCAATTCTATACTTTCACATTTTTTAGCCTACAAATCATTTGCTTTTCAAGACCCTAAGTTTTACTTAGAGCTTTCTGAAAATTTCCCATTTTCTAGGCAAAAGCTATCCTCATTCAAACCTTGGATTATTTGGACAACCCACCTGCCAAGGAAGCAAGCAAACCTGCTTAAGGCATTTTTCTTTTCCCCCCAAAGAAGATAAACATTTTCCAGTTTAACGTGCATTTCTTTAGACCACCTTACCTTTACAAGAAGCAAAAAACCCCTTGGTGTGAGGTGTAAAAGTGTTCACACATTGCATTTGGCAACTCTGGCTCCCAGTTTTCACAGTTTGCAAAAATTTTCACATTTTGCAGCAAGGCATTTCTAACACAGAGTGTACACAATCCTTTCCTGCAGTTTATGAGTTGCCATGGCTCTATTTCTTGTTCAGACTCTGAAATCAAGCTGTGGGGGCTTTCAGGGCTGGCTGCTGCCTTTCTGAACCCCTTGCCCATTGCAGTACTGGGAAGTGGATTTTTGGGGGAGGTGTCCAGCAGAGCTGCCAGATATTTTGTAGCAGCAGAGTTAAAAAGTCCAGTGGTATTTTTCCTTCTCTGATTTTGTACGTGTATGTGTATCTGTTCTTGTGCATGTGTGTGTGAGCCTAGGGTGGGGGACCATGTATGTATACACACAAAACATACAAACATAGTGGAGCTGTGCGGACTCCAGTGTTGACAGAACTGCAGTGATTATCTTACTAATTAGAAGTAGCTCGCAAATAACGCAAGATAAAAAATGGAGTATTATAAACTTTCCAACCTGAAAGATAACCATTACATCTCCTCACATTATTCATCATCCAGTTCTCAACATAACTGGGAGCGCAAAAAAAAAAATTTGAACAAAATCTATCACCAGCATTTACATCTTCACAGCAATACATGTAAGGTCTTGCTTTCCCTTCTAGAGAAGCCTCTACATACTTCATGCATTTTAGCTCTCGGAGAAGGCTTAGGAGTAGCCTTCCCTCCAGTTTTCCTTTTTATTTAGATCTTTTTGTTAACGAAGAGATAAAATGTTACCCATATCAGCCTAATTTACTGTCATTTTTCAAGTAGCATCAAAATGCTTCATAGTTTAAAAACATAATTGCAAAGCAGTGTTCCTTGCAAAGCCTGTTATGGGGAAATTTATCTGTCCTAGATGATTTACAAAAGATTACTGGCTTTCATCACTACGCAGACATTTCTGTGAGCATGACACAGACTCTCGTTATTAAAAGGCATATGGCAGAAACAGAAAAATGTGGGCATGTTCACTTACAGTTTTAAAACAACTGTTATCTACTTCATGTCTATAATTGATACTCAGTCCAGGAAACCATGGATTTCTTCGATGAAAAAAACACATTTACATTATAATGTTTGCACATTCTGCAACATTTTATTGCAATTAAATTAAACATTAACTTTACAGATCAAAACAGTGTATGCAATAACAACAAAAAAAAAAAACCATTTTGCGATACAATAATGAAACAAATATTCCTCCACTTCCAGCAATATGCAGCTGAACGTTTTATCCTTTTCCTTTCAAACCGTAAGCCTCCTTTCTTACCAGTTCTAAGAGCAAATATGAAAATACAGATTTTGGAAATGAGCCTCATATTTTGTTCAGCTATTGTGAGACTGGGTTTTCACTATCATCATAAGAGCTTGAATCTTTCTTGAAAAAAGGAAAATTGAGGTGTTCAAAGTCACAAATGTGCTGAACATCTGGTGAAGGAAAACAGCTATTGGCATCAGCAACGTGCTTGATGTCAAAATGTTAGTGGTGAAGTAGTGGCAGCTGGCAGTCCTGCAGCTGCTGAGGGTGGCTTTGAGCTTTGGGACCACATCACAAAGCTTGCCTGAGCATCCTAATATACCATGCAGTGCCTGTATCTGTGGCATCTGGTTTTACATTTCCAGTCAGCAGAAGACACTGGGAAAAATCCCTGCTTCGCTTCCATTGCAGACACAAGACATTTTTCTACAAGACCTGCAAGAGGATTCAAGGCTTGGTAAGAGAAATGACAATGTGGGCTGGGGATTGATGAGATCTCTTAACATCACCACAAGCATTAATGTGAGTCCTCCGTGTCTCATAAACTTTCGGCTGTCTGCTTTCAGTGTCTTACTCTGAAACACAGGATTTTTTATTTCTATTTAGTTTTAGTTCTGCACAGCCGTTTCTGCACTGAAATTCCTTCCTGTTATTTACCCCACTTTATTGTTAGAAGATTCTTCTTCACCTTCTCCTGCAGCCAGTGTCCACCCTCCACCCCTAACTTTTATTAGAGCTGCATCCAGATTTTAGTGTTTGCTGCGTTTAACTTTCCATTTTACACAACGTTGTTCTATTATATTCTTCACATGCTTAAGAGTCTTGGTTTAAAATGCATTAGTATCAGAGCTGACCTGTGAATCATATAGACTCATTTCTGCCAGAATCTAAACGCAGCACAACTTGATGCTCAGATATCTCTTGTTTCTATAGAAAACCTTCATGCAGCTGTCCCAGTAAGAGAAATATGAACAGCCATACAAAAATTGTCTGCAAGTGATGATGTATTACTGTGGACACTTTTTATTATGTTACAGATTGCATAAATTCCTCATCAACTTCCAATTTTGATTTTGATTTTTATAAACGGTTCCTGAATTTAGAAACGTGTTGCAGCACATCTATGTCACAAAGCCTTCATTTTTCACACTGTACTGAGGGCTTATCAGTCTTCTGAGTTATACTCATTAAAAATCAGGAGGCTTAGGCAGATGTTTACATTTGGCAGCCAAATGCCACGCATTATGTGTTTAGGGGCCAAGAACACTGAGTGTATTGTGTAACTGATAGCAGTAGGAATAAAAAAAGGACCTTTCCCAATACCCATCAGTGCATGAGGTGAGGAACGTTATGGTTTATGCTACATAATCCTGGGGCATGGGCATTCACCCTACGGATGTTACAGTCTCTGGAAAATTGTCTTGTAGGCAATTATTAACAGCATAAGCTGAAGGTCTTCAAGGCAGAAGTGCAAGTCAGCCTTTGCTAATTACATAGCCAACAAGCTCCTAAGGACAATTAGCATAAATTAGCATTGATTAAGATATCATCTGTAGAGCATTGTATTAGCTCAAGAAAAACAAATTGGGCCTCTTTCCTCTATGTCTTTTAAACTCTCTGTCAAGAGTTAACTCGCTTTGGCTGTTTAACCCATTGTCAAGGTGCCTCTAGCAAAGTTCCTCCAGATCTGAAGAGATCTTGAATGAGAAATACCAATAAGTCATTTAATTACATCTTGTTCCAGTCCTTGGTGTAGGTGTCTGTGCCTTACAGGACACTTCATCAGGTTGTATGAGTGCACTCAGCGTTCATCATCATGCTTTCTGCTCTGCAGAGGGTTTTCTGCACTGATAATTATAACTTTCCTTTAGCAAAAAATGAAGAGATTCTGTGGCTCCAGGTCCCATCAGCACCAGCTTTCCCCCTTAGACCTGAGGCCTAAGTGTCATTAGGCAAAGGTCTGTTGCTTCTAGGATGCTCCTCAAACCACAAGAGGGTTTGGATAACCTGTTTGCTCTCCTCATTGCATCCATACCAACGAGAACAGATTGTTTTCAGACAAAATCACGGTTCTCCACACATAGCCAAAACTTGGGATGAAAGTACTTAGAAAGCTATCTCACCATCAGAAGTGGTCTGGTATCTCACACTCCACTTTTCTCCCCCAGGTCTCCTGTAGACACTGATGGGAGCCAACGTCACGCAACCCAAGGAGTGCTAGCAGTGCTGAGGGGCACCTGTGTGGCCTTTATTGTGCCATTGTGTCTTGGGCTCAGCCTTCCAGTGGTGCTGACACTGCTACAGGACCTGGTACCCAGCTGAGGTGGTTGAACCATACAGGTTTAGAACCATGTGCTCATAGAATATCTTGAGTTCGAAGGGACTCACAAGGATCATCGAGTCCAACTCTAGGCTCTACACAAGACCACCCAAAATTCAAACTATATTTCTGAGAGCATTGTCCAAACACTTCTTGAACGCTGGCAGTCTGGGGCTGTGCCGGCTGCCCTGGGGAGGCTATTCCATTGCCCCACCACCCCCTGGGTGAGGAGATAATGTAACAAAGCAGTGGTGGGAGAGCAGAGACAAGCAGCCCTGAAAGAACCGCACCTTGAGCTGTGTCAGTATTTAGCCACTCTGAAGAGGAAGACTTTTGTTTCAATGTTTAATCACCAAAGCCAGTGGCTGGCTCCCCCAGAAGCGGCTGCCACACGGGGAGGCCCGGCTTGCGTGGTGCTGGCTCCGCACCGCGGCCTGCGGGCAGCACTGCAGGAGCCGGGGCGCTGCCGCCGGGCCGCCCGCCGTGCCCGCGCCTCGCAGGCCTTCCCGTTTCCATGCAGAGCGGAGCAGTACAGGGATTTCTGCAGGTTTAACTGCAAGGAGCTTCTTCACCTTTTTCAATGTAAACACGGGTTTAAATTAAATTCAGCAGGACGGATTTTTCTGTAGTGCATCTTCGTAGACTGAAATGTTGAACTGTGGCAAGCAACCATATTTGGTAAGTGAAAGCTGCTGTAGCAGAACACTCTACCAATTTTGATCAGGCACATAATTGCCATCAAAACCGAGCTGGCACCTACATAGCATTAGTCATTTAGCAGTTCTGAATCTTTTGCCTCTCAGAGAGCAGTGACTGGGTCATTATCTGAGTGAATCACTGTATGACATCCCTTCCTATCCACTGAAACGAAGTGGATGCCAGTAGGCCTTGCTTCTTGAATTCTGTCCTTGTTTTGTGTGAGCACACTGTGGGCACGAGCATGTTGGCAGCTGGGTTTGATTTGCCTTATGTCAGGCTGGTGAGGCTGTGCAAGGTGCTGCTGGGTTCTGCTGACCCTGGTCTCCCTGCCATGACCCAAGGGGCTGGGTGCAGCCAGGGCTTTGGCATCTACCCTCACAACTAAAACCACCCAAAGCAGCAAGTCCGATTGTCACACGTGTTGACTCACCACAGCCAACAAAATTCAGGATCTCTAAAAGCTTGGGTACTTATGCAGGAATATAAATATGCTTTCAGACTTCAGATTAAAAAAAATGTTGTTAGCTCACATTAGTAACTAAAGTACACTGACAACATTGATTATTGTAAACTTTTTGGTAAAACATATTTCTTTATTTTCCAGTATAAATCACAACATGACATTTTTGCCCGTGACTTAACTAAGGTGAAAGAAAAATAAGTGGAGAGGAGAAAGAGGCGATGGATCGAATCTCACCAAGGTCTGAACATTTCACCAACCCATAGTTAGAGCTGATGAGTCCCTGTTCTTTCTCCCTGTCGCCAGATAGTTGCTCTCAAGGAATTGGCAATCCAATGGGCACTTTCCTGGGTGTATGTCTGGGGCTGGCAGGTGACAGGCAACCCAGCAGCAGTGGCAGAGAAGCAAAATCAGAGCCAGAATTGTCCGGGAGTGTTATTCAAATGAAGAGTCCAGCCTCAAGACAGCTGACTTTCCAAAAGAAGATCTTGCTGATGAGCGGAGAGCTGGTCACCATCCCTAGCGTTTTCCATGCACAGCTAGTATCATAATGCTTCCTGTCTCTGCAGCTGTGCAGAATGTTCTCACTCTCCACCATACTCAGATGTGCACTGTACCATGGCTTTAGCTGTCCATACAAGAATAGTTCTCCCCCGTAGTCCTATGTATCTCACAAATAGCAAATGTAAATAGCATACAAATGTCATCCAGCACACTGTCACCAAACAAGACATCCATCTAGCAAGAGTTGGTTATAAATTTCCTTTCTGTCCCAGTCTAAGACTTGTCATCCTTAGGTTTCTGTTATTGACATTATCTCAACAGGGATAGTAGCAGCCTCCTAAATGTCAAAGTTTGATCCCCTTTCAAGATTGAAGTCTTTTCTTATTTCACTAGATTTATTAAAACGGTTCTTGTTGCTGAAACTCATGACAGTTTTAGGAATATCAATCTATTGTAATCAAACACCAGCTGGCTGCTTATAATTTAGAAAAATTGTAACTGTCTATTCCAGATCACATATTGTAACTAATGGTATTCACAACTTTTTTAAAAAAAAAAAAAAGAAAAAAGAAAAAAGGTTTTCCTGGTGACTGATCTTACCAGCTGCTGCAGGAGCCTTTCTGTGAAGCTGCAGGTATGCCAAACTCTTGCTGTTCATCTATGCTATACTACTTTCTGGCGGAGTGTATGTTTTAATGATTGATATATGTTCTATGTGGCTAAGATATCTTAATTTCCATTGTTCCCATTTACTCTTGATTTGATGCAAATATTGATTCAAATAATGCACTCTAAGTACAACAGTACTCACCAGGGTAATCTCTGATTTGCCAATCAATCTGGTATCGCTTTCTACATTTTGCAAGTGCGGAGATGAAAGCGCTACATATTACTAACATAAAAGGACATCTCAGGATGCTGCTTTTCCTTTCTTGATGATTCCTCTGTGTTAGAGGATCTCTTTGCAAATTGGAATCTCACAGAGATTCTTTTGAAGAAGCAATTTTGAAGCTGAAGATTTTTTTACTCAGGCATTGAAGGCATCAGTACTTCCCTGAAAATGAAAGCCAATTCTAATGGAAATAAGCGAGTTCAGAAAGAAGGTTACACAAAAATAAATAAAACATCCCATCCTCTTGAGTGCTCCCTTACTCACTCTTGTTGTAGAGGCGTAAAAGTAGACATGCACAGGACTCATCCATTCCAGCACCCAGGTCTGGGCAATAGCAGTTTTAGACAACGGGGGTAAGCCAGAAGAGCAGACGGACATGTAGTGATGTCCTCCAGTGCGATCCTGGAGCTCACAGACCTCCTCATTTGGTCTTGTTGTAATGATTTATATTCTTGCTTACACTCGTTGTCTCTTACTAATGGGTTTTTGTTCATTCGACACACCCAGCTCATTTCAGCTCACTGCCCCTGTGCACTGCTGTGCACTGATAAACAAACAGCAGCAGGAAAAAGACAAGGAGGAAGAAGAAGGAAGGAAAGACCTCACAGCATAATAAGCAAAACCTCTCAACTCTTCATTGTTCCTCCAGAGCCCTTGAAACAGTGCTTAAATATCAAAGCTCATTGTAGTGGTATTGATGGAAAGCTGTTCTATCAAAATCCTGTTCCCAAAGGCATCTGTCAGTTATGGTGAAGTGCAGGGAACACTTGGGCTGATTCATCTTCACATTCTTGGTCTACTTCCAAACTGTTCAAATAATTGTTATTGATGAAGCAAAATGCTAAAGACATTTTGGAGGGCTCTACAGGGAAGAATTATATGCAAACTATAATAAGCAGAAAGAAATAGTGATATTTAGTTAAAGAATTACAGTTTGCCTGTCTTCAGACTATTTACTGAATTGTTTCTTTCCAATTAAATACTGTAATTTGTTTCATGTGGCTTAGTAGTCATCTTTTATTTCCATCAATGTGTAAAATTCTTATACGAACCCAAACAGGACAACTCGAATTTTAGGTGATATTTCTTGGCTTACCTATAAACTGCTTTACTTGTCTGTGACACACACTGAGATAATACTCACAGTCAATGTCAGAGGTGTTACACCTAAATCCAGAGGAGTGGTCCCGACAAGAAACTGTCAGAAATGTCTGTTCTTTACTGCTCATTTGTGTTCCTTTTTACTCAGTTTTGTAAAACTCATAAAATGGTAGTAGCCAACAACGGTAAATATTGTTCACACATTGTAAGTTTGGCAGGATCCTGGCATAGTAAGGACCCCATGGTGAAATAATGGAGGGAACATACCTGGCCTGCCAACAGGAAAAAAACTGCTTTTAGACTCTACCAACAATTTCTTGTTAACTAAAGGATCCTTAATAATATTTGGGATAAAACTAATCAGTAGTTTTGTTTGTATATATTCCCCTTTCTTCCTTACATGGACAATCCCCATGCCAAAAAATTGTTGCTGCTTTATGAAGAGCAAAGGGGATCTCGGATCGTGGTCTGGAATAACTGCGTCAGTCAGCAGGGAATCAGCTCCTTCTGCTCTTCTCTTTTGAGATTGCCCTTAAAAGCTGCTTATAGTCCTAACCATTTAAGTAGAAGAAAGATGTAAGTACCCTGAAAGTAATGGAAAGAGCAACAGGGATTAAAGGGCTTTGGGGATTCATTTACAAAGAACTATTTTTGAAGTGTCGCACTCATAGACAGATGATTTTGTCCTGCATAGAATTGCTTTACAAAGCCACCACCACTGCAGCCAGCCAGGGAAAACAACTTCTCTCATCATTTTCTGTAATCTGTAGGTGATCCTGTCATTAGGTTTTCATCAACACTTTTTTTTTTTTTTT
>WBMW01002535.1:243068-333171 GCA_013396635.1 Penelope pileata | reverse complement strand
TTTTTTTTTTTTTAAGTTTTCTCTGTCTCTGTAGTGTGTAATATTTTTAGGACATAAACATCAAGGTGAGGCACAAGTTGCTGCAGCTACATGGAGAACGGTGTGTGTGACAGTGTGCCTGACTATCTCAGGAGCAGCCTGGTGCAGAAATTTTTGGACTGTGATACAGCCTCCCAACGGAAGCAGTGTAAATTTTATAATTTAAAGTATTTTAAATAAGACCAGGCGGTGCTTGAAGGAAGGCACTCCAATTGTTTACATTTATGTAGTATCTTCCACAGCTGAGTCTGAGTGCTGAACTGATGACTACAAAACAAATATACCAGCACTTACTCTTTGGGGACCCAGTATTTCTTCAGTCTTATGTTAAGTGCCAAGTTATTGAATGAGCAGTGAATTTCACGGTTTAATTCAGAGCACAGAGCTGCCATGTGCCCTGTCTCCAGCTGACCTGGGTTAATAGTAAAGACGCTTTGGTTGCAGAAGCTCTGTGCCCATGGGAGCACAACCAGACAGATACAGGGCAAAGCAGAATTATTGGTGAGTAAGCATTACAGCTATGTACAATAAGCCCCAAAGAAGCTCTCGTTAGGATTACACCTCTTTTCCTGATAAATCAGTTCAGCACTGGTTACTTCTGTAGTCTGTAAAGGACATTTTAGAAATGGACCTAAGAGAATACGCATCAAAAATATGAGAATCATGCAAAATAAGGAAACATTTTCTTCACAGTGACGTAGATGGTGAAGCATGGCTGAGCAGCAGGACAATGGACCGCCTTACCTGAAATTATTTTTGACTTACATGATGAATCTAGTGTTTAGCTTTGAGTGGTATCACTTCAGATATGTGTTTGCTTGAATGCAAGTACCTCCCTGGAGCACAAGGTGTGCTCTGCTGACCCTGCTTTTAAATTGAGTAGCTGTAGAGAGTCTGCAGTAAGCAACCTCCTGCATGCAGAGGCTCACTGAACATGCCATGACTGAAGGCAACCAGAGCTGATCATTGTTAGAAGTGTTTAAAGTGTACAAAGAGCTACATAAATTCATTGTTTCTGCATTATGGTACTGGTGCCTGCAGGTGCTGATCTTCTCTTGCTTTTAACCATGCAGAAGACTGGAACCAAACCAAGGAGAAAGGAAGAGCAAGGAATTGTGATGTTCTTTGCTGTGCCTGAAAACCTCATGTTGCAGAGCAATCTGCTGCTGACCGGTTCATCAGGGCAGGGTTGCCATCCACTAGATCAGACTACCCAGGACCCCACCCAGCCTGGCCTTGAATGCTTCCAAGGATGGAGCATCCACAACTTCTCCGGGCAACCTCTTCCAGTGCCTCATCACTTCCTGAGTAAAAAATTTCTTCCTAACATCTAACCTAAATCTCCCCTCTTTTAGTTTAAAGCCATTCTCCCTTGTCCTGTCACTATCAGACCGTGTAAAAAGTTGGTCACCCTCATGCTTACAAACTCCCTTCAAGTACTAAAAGGCCTCAGTGAGGTCTCCCCGAAGCCTTCTCTTCTCCAAGTCAAACAATCCCAACTCCCTCAACCTTTCTTCATAGGAGAGGTGCTCCAGCTCTCTGATTATCTTCGTGAGCCTCCTCTGGACCTGCTCCAACAGCTCTACGTCTTTCTTGTCTGAGGGGCCCCAGGTCTGGACGTGGTACTCCAGATGTGGCTTTACAGCGGCAGAGTAGAGGGGGACAATCACATTCCTTTCCCGGCTGGCCACCCCTCTTTTGATGCAATCCAGGATACCATTGGCCTTCCGGGCTGCAAGAGCACACTGCTGGCTCATGTCTAGCTTTTTGTCCACCAGAATCTCTAAGTCTTTTTCCGCAGGGCTGCTCTCAATGAGTTCTTCTCCCAGTCTGTACTCATCTCTGCAATTACCCTAACGCAAGTACAAGACCTTGCACTTGGCCTTGTTGAACCTCATTAGGTTCACGTGGGCCCTCTTTTCAAGCTTGTCCCAGTCACTCTGGATGGCATCCCTTCCTTCTATTGTATCAACTGCACCACCCAGCTTGGTGTCATCAGCAAACTTGCTGAGCGTACACTCAATCCCAGTGTCTGTGTCATTGATAAAGATGTTGAAGAACGCCAGTCCCAAGATGGACCCCTGGGGGACTCCACTCGTGACCTGCTTCCACTTGCACGTAGAGCCATTGGCAACAGCCCTCTGGCTACAACCACCCAGCCAATTCTTTATCCACTGAATAGTCCACCCTTCAAATCCATATTTATCCAATTTAGAGATAAAGATGTGGTATGGGACCATGTCAAAGGCCTGCACAAGTCCAGGCAGATGGCATCAGCTGCCCTTCCTTTGCCCACCAATGCTATCACTCCATCACAGAAGGCCACCAGATTGGTCAGGCAAAAGTAGGTATCCTGAGTGGGTGAAAAATCTGCACCCTAAAAACAACTTTGTAAAAAATCCTAGGGACCCACTCAGTTGAAGAGGACTGCGCTACAGGTTTCTATAGGTTCTGTAGGACCATCACCATGTGTTCATAAGGAAATTACAATTCAGTGGACAGCCTTGAGGGACCTTGCTAATAAACAGATATTAGTTTACTGTGGGATCTGACCTGGCTAAGCACAACCCTGTGAAACCACTCATCTGTGAAATCCTGATTCTGAGAGATGGGCAAAATTTAAAACCTGTCATCTGGATCCCATCCAGATTTCCGCTATGAATATGTTATGAAATCACCCAGGTGGTATGCTTGCACTGCAAACCTAATCTATCCACTGATAAACAGCTTGAAATTGTTGAGGGGAACTGCTTCTTTCTCATTAGTAGCATATGCAAAATTGATTAAAACCCTCTAATCCAAGCACCCCAGCTTCTTGTCTTCCCCTTGTCATGCTAATTACAGGGAATGGACAAGTGACTGATAGTTTACTCATGTCTCCAAAAATATGTTATTCAACCCAGATGAAAGAATAAGTGAATCTTACCACCGGAAGAAGGAGAATGCTTTCTAAGCCAGAGTGTCTTGATTCAAGAAACAAAACAAAACAAAACAAAACAAAACAAACAAACAAAAAAAACCAGCAGATCCTGAATGTATTTTTTCATTTTAGTGGCACGTTTATACAAAAGGTGCAAGTTTTTAATTTAGCCATTAGAGGTCAGTAAATCCCAGGTTATTTATTGGTTTATTTAATTCAATTATTGAAAAAAAAAAAATAGAAACAAGGGAAAGACAAAATTAGTTACAGAGCTTCTGAAGCTTTTGGGTCAAATACTGGATGAAATGGAGTCCAGGAATAGATTCGTAAAGAGTAAAATTGTAGCTTAGCTGAAAATTAGTATGCATCGCTCAAAATTATTGGTGTTCTCTTGTAAGCTTTATTTCAATCACAATTTGATGGATGAGGGCCTAATACAAGAGGCTGAAACAATCCAGGGAGTTGGGGTTGGAGCTGGAGGATGCTTTTCTGAGACCCAGGTGTGTACCTGCTACACTGCCCAGTAGAGGAAGATTCCTGTTCACCAGTCCCTTCTTGGCATGAGGATTTTACTGTCCCACTCCTCGGCAGCCCAGCTGGAGCAAGCAGGGTAGAAGGAAATGCCAGCTTCCACACCTGTGCTGGGAGACAAGAGAGTTATATTATCTCTCTCACATTACAACCACTGACAGGAAATTATCTGAGTCTATATGAAGTAACTGCATATGATTTAGCAATGTCTGACCCTATCTGATGCACCTTAAATGGAGAAGGTGTTAACTAGATGAAACAAAGCTCGCTTTCTGGCTCCTGCCAGAGAAAGTCTTGGACTTCTTTCTCTCCTGAACCTTCTCCCTCCAATATTTTTCTAGCTTTCTATTAGCCAATCTTTAGTTAACTTGTTGTATGCTGCTTCCAACAATTGCTCAGATTTGCAAAACTATTCTTCGTATTTGATTGTTCCCAGGTGCCCTGAGGTGCCCTGGTACCCCTCACCAGCCTCACAGAGGGTCAGAACCTTGAGGCTGGAGGCTGGAGGCTCCATCTCCTGCTCTCTGCAGGGATATCCCTCATGACCACACATTTCGCTGTGCCTGTCTGCTGTGTTACCTGGTGTTGACCTTAATTTGGATACCTAGCTTGTGTTTGAAGGAGAGGAAATGCAGGTGCCAGTCTGAAGAAGTCCATCCCCTTGTGTGTACTCACTCTCATTATGGGAATGTGTCAGGAAAGGAGACAGACACAGGTTCATGAATCAGTGGGATGACTACAGAGCCACTAATGTGATGTCAAGAAGTGAGACTTCCTCTGGAGTCACCTGGAGTCCTGTGTCAAACAATCAAGGAAGACTAACCAAAGACAAATGGATACAGACTAGGCTGCAGCAGTGATCAGCAGACAAGCAAAGAAGCTCAAACAGCAAAGCTTATTTGTCCTAGGAAAATAAAGGCCGGAGATAGTTTTGACATTGACTATAAATGTACTGAGAAGTGAGCGTAGAGGAGGAAGACAAGCTATTCAGGATGAAGGATATTCTTGGCACAAATACAGATGGGTATAAATTGCCTGTAAATAAAATTTAGGCCGGAACTCAGGAAAGGATTTCCAGGCCTCCCGAATGTCCATTTCTCATGGGCAACAAATGATTAATTTAAATGTAGATCTTTGTTAATTAAAGAAATGACGAGACATGATTGCCCATGACAGCAGGGGACTGGCACTGGTGATCCAGCAGGCTTGTAGGAATGTTGGTTTGCCAACCTCCCTTTAAAAGTCCTTTGAAAACAGATCTTCAGAAGATAGCTCAGAGGATAGCACTGTTCTTGCACAGCGTTTCATGGGAATCCCTCATGGTGATGAAATTAAGGCTTCCAGCCAGTGACCAGAAGGTGAGTGTTTGCCAAAGCCTGCGTACAAGACAAAACGAATCAGTAGCTTGCAGATCGTGTGGTCATTCAAATGTACATTTAAATAGGGCAACAGAAAATATATCTTGGATGGGTGAAGAGCCCCTTTAATTAAGATCCTCAGATATTTGCCTTGAAAAATGTGGTCCTGGGACAAAGGAGAAAAAAGACGAGCTGTCTTCATTAAACTACAAAATCATATTTTTGCCAAGCCTGTGCTCAGCACAGAAGGGAAGGGTACTGAGGATATGTTCAGCATGTATTCAGAAGCTTCTTCTTTTATTCTGAAGAAATAAAACTGAAGCAGTAAAATAAAAGGAACTGAATCCTGTGGTTGGGGATTTGAACTCAGGCTGGTGAGTCAGTCCTGTGGCATCCAGAAATAGTCTTCTGCTTCGAAACAAAATATGTGTCAGCAAGGAGTCCTTCCTTCTGAGGAGAGGCTGGGCCACCCCACCGTGTTGTCAACTGCAGCGTCAGTACAATGAGGACAGACTTTACCATCACCCCCAGAGAAGCCAAGGGAAGGCAGGGACCTCCACAGTCCTGCAATGGGAGATGACACAAGGAATAGAAAGTGGGGTTGCTGATCCTGCGGATTCGCCATGCAGTCCCTATCCATCAAGGACAGCGTGCTGACAGATTTTGTTCTTCAAAAGTAGAAGCTGAACGTCACGCTCTTTTCACAAACAGTAGGATTTATGCAAGTCTTGAGCGTTCAATAATGTTAATTTCAGTAGGTTTTTATGTAAATAATGCATCATTCTGTGTTAATAGAGAAGAATGTTGCAAGGTAGTCAAAATAATAAACAGCTTGGTGTATGTGATATTTTAGTAATTCTCCTCCTTAAGTACCTTTGCCTTTATCATCATCCTAACTCAATGACAAATGATTTGATCTTTCATTTTCTCTAATCAAGAGCTCAGGAACTAAATCATTTTACTTCATGGGAAATACAAAGTCACTTGAATAATACAGATTCAGAACTCAAATCAGATATTACTTTTGAGCTATGTGTTACCTGGGGCTAACTGTGGATAAAAAAGAAAGAAAGAAAAAGAAAAAGAAGAAAAAGAAAAAGAAAAAGAAGAAGAAAAAGAAAAAGAAAAAGAAAAAGAAAAAGAAAAAGAAAAAGAAAAAGAAAAAAAGAAGGAAGGAAAGGATAGAGACTGGGATGAAAAAGACAGTAAAAGGAGAGGCAGAAGCAAAAATGTCATCTGTTTCAGTTTAGAGCATTGGACATCACATGAAAAAGCTAGAAGGTAAACATATCATCAGCTGTTTTCATCACTTAGACTAGATGTTTTAAGAAACTTCAACTAAGTATAGGAAGTTGCTCAGTGGGTAATGAGGAAGATTGTATGAGATAACAACACAAACAGCCTCAGGAAAAACCCCATGATATAAAATGATGACTGCAGCTAAAAGCTGCTATTTAAACTTTTTTTTTTATTGATGTAAGAGCTATCATGTGCTCTTCATGCAGCAGTAATCACTGTGAAGGTCATAACTGAAACAACACACATTGATTTGAGCCTATGGAAGGGAGAAAGTGTAAATGCAGAATAATGAACTGCTCTCTGCACCATGCTCTCGCACGCTGGTGCTGTAGGTATGGGGACAACGCAAACCACTTCTGACATTTCTCTGTAGACTGCCCAGCCCTTATCCCAGCACTGTGACAAGAGACATGCTGGCAACCTTGCAGGAATAAATTATCTGCCAGGAGTGTGCAGGGGACAGGACTCCTCAAGCATTGCTTGTGTCCAGGTCTCACTCTACCAGGGCATAAGAAGTTACATAATATGGTGCAAAGTGGTGTGAGCAGATCCTAGGCAAGATCTGAAAGCTACTATTCATACCAGCCATCGTATGGATTTAAAAACTATTATTTGCATGAGTGAGATCTGCTTATTTGAGAAAGAATTTACACAGTCATGCCCCAAAGGTTTCTTACAGCTTCTGTCAGTCCCAGATATGCATGTCATGATGTTTTCACACTACTTTCATGAGGTGCTTACAGGCCTGAGTCTTTAAAAGAGTCCTTTGCACCATCCTGTTTTGGAGTTATTCTGCATGGCCATAGCATTCCTTGCTGTCTTTTAGAAGGATCTGGAATACGACTAAATTTGGCAAGCTTTCTAGATGGTCCAGAAGTATGCAGTCTTGCCAAGGGTCTTTGCTGCTAGCCAGCCCTCAACACGGTCCTGCAAATCCTGCCTGGACTCTCACAGGGCTGAGGAGAGAACAACCCTTTGTCCAGCCCAGACACGATTCTCCATTGGACCAGCTCTTCACCAGAGTGCTGGAATAGGGTCATGGGCTGAGAGGATTCTCCATTTCTGGTTTCTCCAGACTATGCTGTGGGTTATATAACTCACCACATGTCTGGGTGGAAGCAGAGGAGAGAGAAGCAGCCTGAATACACTGAGGGAGGTAAAAAGGCAGCCCAGGAACTGGCTTTAATCACAGCAACCTTTTCAAATGGACGTGCCTGAGGCACATTCAACTCAGTTCTGGAGAAATCTTAATCTGACTGCACAACACCTGGACTGCAATTGGCCATCAGTTTCTCCATCTCTTCCTGCCAAGAGATGAAAGGGCAGCTGTAAACATTTTGCTCCAAGCAATATGGACTCTTTGGTCTAGGAGGGAAAGCACTGAGGGGCGATTTCCAGTGCATGATTGCTGAAACTCTACAACTATGCAGGGGCTGAATGACTCAGTGGACTAAGATTATGAAGGCAATAAAAATTAATACTATTCGGCTGCTCATTTTCATATATAATCTTTGGTCAGCCATTTAATCTTTCTCACTCTCTCTTGTGTGTACTACTGCAGCAGTAGGACTGGCTCCAAGGCATGTTGTGACAGTCTCTGGAGCTGCAAAGGTGGTGTAACTGCTGACCATCACTTGTGTCTTGTCTGTTTTGTACCTTAGAGGCTTAAATGACAGTGCTGACAAACTCTTAGTAATTGCAATGATACAGCTGTTAGCTCATCTACAATTACAGGTAAATCTCCTCTTTGTGTTTGCTTTGTCCTCAAGTGGGTCACAAAATTAATCTCTTGCTTAACACATGTTAAATAAAGTTTCCTGAATCTTAAGATGTTTTTAGCTTTCTGTAGCCTCAATCTTTTGCTAGTGCTCAAAGATGGCATGAGTTAAGTGTGATCTGATTTGCTTTCTTTCAGTTTCTTCTTGGGTCTGTATTCTCAAATCCTGAAGAAACATTCTTATGTTGCCCAGTTTTTTTGTTTCTTTCATATATTTGGTCTATTGGGGGCCATTAGCATTTAAATTACTATTAGTATGTTCAGTCAGTAATGAAAGTCTTCTCAGCTTTCTCAGCTACTGTTTATCAGCCAGCTAGTACTGAAAGCTGAAGAATACACACTGCTTGAGCTTTGCCATTTGTTTTTAAACAACATTGGTTCTCAAAGAGAATGGTGGAAAATTCTGTAGAATCAGTGTCCTGAGTCACAAGAAGAAAGACGATGATCATGTGTTCCTCCTTCCAGCTGCTGAAACTGAGACACTAACACAGATGATGATAGAGGATGGAAGAAATGGCCTTGATGGTAGTGTAACAGCAGAGAAATAATGACAAAATCTGCACTCCGAATGCATTTGAGAAGCCCACAATAAAATCTTTTCATTAGCAATATCAGTGTTTATTACACCATTAAGAGTGCTTGGGTTTTTGCTAGGCGTTAAATGAGAAGAGATAAGGAGTTTGTGGCTGATACAAGGAAAACACTAGCTATTCTCACAGATTAATTGCTGACGACCATAAAGAAAAACAATTAACCTGTAATCATAAAGTTATTGTACTCTATTTGAACTGTTGGGCAAGAAAAGAAATGTAGCCCTTGACATTAAGGAAGAATCAAATACACAATGTGATATTTTGCATTTAGGAAGGGACATTGAGTTGTATTCTTCTAGCAAGCCCAAAGCATAACCAGCTTTATCAAATAACTGCTGACAGGCATTTATCACATCTGTTCTTAAGATCTCCCCAAATAAAGATTCTACATTCTTACAATGTAATCCTCTGCTTTGTTTTCCACAAAGTCAAAGAGAAATTTGGCAGTCCAGGCTCATTTCATTGGAACAACTTTATCAGAAAAGTTTTCTAGCAATGGTTGGTGCTCTCTCCCATTCCACTTTCTTGAAGAAACTGTCAATATTCAAGAAACTTCCCAACCTCATGCAGACAAATGCTGTCCCTCCTAGCACTGGAAAACCTCTTGACCAAGGAAGCCAATGTGTAGACTGTTCATATTATATTTCATACCAATGCAATGCATTTTTTCCTGCTGTGACAGTAATTTTGCAGCACTGTGCTCTGCCGCTGGCCCTCCCAGTCTCGTAAGAGTCAACTAATAGATGAGCACCACTGTGCTCTTGTGGAAGAGACAGCCTGTGCCTGGTCTCTGCTGCATTGGTCCTGACCCTCATGGGCAGAGAGGAGCCAACACATGCAGGGCTCCAGAGACCCTCACTCTCTTTGTAGACTAAGCTTTATCTTTCTGGAGGAACAGCTTTCGGTAGCCATTTTCTTCCCCTTAGGATATTGAAAATACCACCTCAGAAGTCTAAAGCAGTCCACGTGTATGGCTGACTCAGAAAGCCAAAGTGGCTGAGCCCTGGTAGCCCATCTGATACTTTCTCTTATCTCGTTATTTATGAAGTGCCTCATACTAGGCTTAGTACTTAAAATTTTGGCCTGCGCACTGCAAGACCTCATCATTTACCCATCCCTTGATTTTCGTCTGGACCTCAAGGCATAAGACATTTCTTCCTCTCTTATTACTTCCCTAAGATTCACACTGGGGTGGAAACGTGATGCATTTTCTCCTGATACATATGACTCACGAGTGTTCCTGCTCCTCCAGGTCTGCAGCTGTTCTGTCCTATTTCTACCTTGGAAATACAGCACGGTTTAGGAATGACTCTCCCTTATATGTTTAAGTAACACAGCATGTTACTTAAATGTGTTAAAATACTCTCCCCTGTCTCCCTGCACCTCCCTAAATCCATTTATTTAGTCCCTTCTCTTTATGTCAGCAAAGACTTCAAACACAACACCCTCAGGCAACTTTCAAAATATCAACCTTTATTGAGACTGTTTGTTCTGTCAATACAACTTTTCCTTCACTTTATTCCTTGCTTTCTACCTTCTCTAGACCCATTCCGTGTAAAGAAGGAGGGACACATTTTCATCCCCCGCCCCTATTTTAAGACTTTGCAGATGGCCCTGGGCTCACTGCATTGCTAAACATACCTATACAAAAAGGTCAGAGATCACTTTGCTCAGGGTCCCCCGTGCTGCTCTCCTACTCCTATTTATCCTATTTCTAAGAATTTTGCAGTCCTCTCTGGCTCCTTTATAATGCTTTACCTTTGCTCCCTTTCTCAATCACTGCATCTGTGCTCTGCTCTGCCTCAAACCTGCCTGCCTCTTCTCTCCCTGCTCCCTCCATCAGCATGTTTTCACCTCCACAAGCACCCAGAGAAGTTCTCCTCTTTCCACATACTTTTTCCTTTAATTCCTCTGGCTACCTCTGCATTTCTGAATTTACTCGCAGCCCAGGAGGACGATGCCTGCAGCTACGTCCCCTGCCAAGAGCCTGCAAAAAGCCCCAGTGACCCAGGTCCGTTCAACGGGGTTCCTGCTGCCTTCTATTTATTATTTTTGGCCTCCATCCATGCTGGCTCAAATGCAGGCTCACTAGCAATGCTTGTTCTGGTTACTCTGGCTGGATGAAGCATCCCCCAAGGAAAACCCAGGGACGTGCACACTTGCCTGTGTGCACACACGTGTCCATCAGTGCCCAGCAGCAGCCCTGGTTCACTGTGCAGGCTTCTGCATGCCTTTTACTTCTAAATTGCCAGCTCCCTGCTGCCATGAACAGGCCTCCAGCTCCCATGTATCCAGCTGGGGCTCGCTGGGCTCTCCAGCATTCCTCCATGTTTCCTCAATACTTCAGGGGGAAGAATAGCATGTAATGAACAGCCAGTTTGCAGCCTCATAAACCTCAAACCATGCAGAAATGACTCAGGGCTGCTCCGTCTTGGGCACAGGCCCCTGGCCAGCACCCAGCAGGTACCACCACGCTTCGTGCTGCATCAGCGTGGCAGGCCCTGCCATCATCCCGGCTCTGGCTGCACATCTGGCAGCACACTCACAGGAGGCAGCGGTCTGCCAGAGGAGGCTTGCACTTCTCCTTCGGCTCCCAGTGAGGAGCTGGCCTGCTTCCAAAGGCAATGTTGTGTGTACTCATCTGGAGGTCGTGTCAACAAGGCGGTTCAAGGAATTAAGTGGGATTTCTGAGTAGCGGCAGCTCAGCGAGGCACCGGCCTGCTTCCCTTGCTGTGGCACGGCTGCTGTGCTCCCCAGGAACCTCTGTGTAGGCAAAGCTCTCCACAGGTTGGGAAACACCGTTTGTGGGACCATAGGTTTCAAGCACCCCTATCCATTCATTGGGGAACATCTTGTTTCGTAGGCAAGCCCTTTGTGCTTGGTTGTGTCAGAAATTTGCAGCCTTAAAAAATGCTGTTTTCAGCCTTTCTAAAGACAAGTTTACATGGGAACATTTTAGTTGCATTTTCTGCCAGCATCACTGCTGGTGGCCCTAGTGTCAGGGCTACTGGCCTCCAGAATCAACATTACCACACGTTTTAGAAGGTGTTTTGGTAGGTCCCCACCATATGAAAGTAGCTGAAGGCAGCAGTGCTGCCAGTACACTGGGCCCAGTCTCCTGTACAAACAGCTGCCTTGTCTGCCTGTTTTGACAACATAAAGTGTTGAGGAAACACAATCCTGAGCCTGTTTGGTTTGTGCAGTATTCACTGCTGGAGTTCTAAAAATAATACTTTCATACCACACACTCTTTCTTAACTCCAGGTTTTGGCAAAGGAATATAGCATTTCAGACACGATCTGTCACAAGAATGAAAGCAGGAACTTTCACTTCTAAACCTGACAAGACTTCTGCAAATTTTAGTAAAAATCCCTGGTCACATTTTCTTCATTTGTGAAACTGAAATAAGGTTGTTCTGGTGCTCATCTCACAAGAGATTAGGAGGTACCCACCTGTGTATCACTTGGGGGCTTGGACGATCGGAGATGTTGGGGTGATGCTTGTTGTTAACAGGGATTAAGCAGGACAAGAGCAACCCAGGGGGACAGGGGCTGCTAGCTCCATTGTGCTTTCCAGGCTACCAGCAGTGACCGTGGAACTGCCCTGTGACTAGTCCCTGTGCTCGCAGTTCAGCAAGGGTATAAGCACATTCGAAACACAGGCTTGAGGACTGGAGGCACGACCAGCTGCGCAAATACAAAGTCAAAAGGGATTTTGGAACACTGAAAATATGACTATTATCCCTGTAGGTTAAAAGGCAAATCAGTAGCTTGATCTTTTGGTTGTTACACAGGTAAGGAATTCATGAAATTAGCGTGACTAGTCCTGTGATTAAGAACTGCAGACCAGGTTCGGGACTTAATCTCTTCTGAGGCGACCCCAATTTAACAGGAGTAACATGATCCAAGTATCAGGTTATGAGGGCCAGCATCTGAGGACGCAGAAGAAGAAGTTATTATTAGTTTTCAGATAGGAGGGATATTCTTGTGCTTCTATAAATCTATTATATGCATGAAGCAGTTGTGTGTTTGACTCTGCAGCTGTAAAATAATGATAGTTTTTATTAGAAAATGAAGATCATATGAATACGGGGATCTTTCAGAATAGCACAGTAATCTTGAAGCATGAAAGGAAAAACAGTGATTTGCAGAAAATGCAATGCCAGAGAGGGGATGCAGTGTCCTTTTTCAGAAGTCACATTTAAAGGGTAAGATTAGAAGTACATTATCTTGATGCAGGATTACAGAAAGCCCACATGCACAGCTGGTGCAACTGGCACTGGGAAGAAGACAATCTGTGCGCTCTTCAGCTTCTGAGCGGTGACAACATCACATTGTTTTCAATAGAATGTAGAATAACACTGGGGAAGGGTCTTATTTAATTTTAAAATAATAGCTACATACATATGTGTGTAGGTGTGTGGCTAATTACTGTCTTTTGCTGTTTCCAGTTTCTTAAACATAACACAGAGCTTTTTATCTCAGTTCAACATTTTTTAAATTTCCTTCAGCTCTTATTTTTCAATGTCCTTCTTTCAGTGTGCTTTCCAGGAAGGGAGAAAAGAGGCAGCAGAATAAACATCCATAGTTAGGCCTTGTTTTTAGAGCAGTTCAGTAAATTCCTGCTGGCCAGGCAGAAGAGGAAGAGTGTTTTTCAAACCCAGAGAAAACTGCTATGTTTTCTCAAAGTTAGAGGCCGTCCAGACATCTCAGGAGTCATCCAGTTTCACACGGGGGCATATTTTCCTATATACTGTGTGGATCCAGATGAAGACAAGGGCATAGAAAGATGCAGACGGCATACCTTCCAGGTGGGATGGGGGCATCTGTGAACTCAGCCATTAGCACAGTTTGCCCCCATGGTTTTACAAGAACATCACATGCTACCCACAAAGCTGAGACAGAGAGACCTTGGCAAACTATTTTTTTCAGATAGTCTGAATGGAGGTGAAAAACTTATAACCAAAGAGTTTACAGTATTTGTCTCTGCAGTCACTGTGTTTGCAGGTACCTAACTGCTCAAATAGAAGTTGGATCTGCCATTAAATATTTGCAGGCTCAGAGTCTCAAAGGTCGGGACATCTCTGAGCGGAATTCATACCCTAGACAGACCATCCCACACATAGCTAAACATACACATAGGAACCGTAGGCGTTCAGAAATTACGGAACTTGCTTTTGTTGAAATGTCCACAGTGCTGAAGCCTGTCTCTTCCAAAAACGTGGACTTGGACTATTTGTTGGAGACTTTAGTCTAGAGTGATGCTCATAACAGCACAGGTCTCCTGAGAGGCTGCAGTGTCAGCAGCAAGTCCAAGTTGGCTGCTGTTGGAGAAAGGGTTTTTGGCCTGTTGTAGAGAAATAGTGGTAAACCAGTACCAACTAAACAAGAGCTGCCAAAACAATTCAGGAGGAAAACAGTGCCTCTTTTTGTCACAAACATTATTTTCCTTTTTTGTTACTATGTACATTATTTTAATTCAGTGCAATCAGACAATAACAACCTGAAAATACTATTAGCAAGCAGAGCACTAGAGCTGCTAGTATGCCACTGCTTGACTTCTTTGCTACTGGTTTGGGAAGCCCTCAGAAGGCTTCCAGCATGCTTATAAACAATGAAGAGAATCAGAAGAGATCAGAAGGCATATGCACAATCACTGATCACTTGGTGCCAGCTGGGAGCATAGTAAAAGCTGCAATGGAGGAGGCCACCAATTTCTTACTGCATTCAGTGAGTTAGTGAGAAATCACACCAGAAGTCCTATTCCAATAACAGCTGATGTCTCTGCTGAGCTTATTTCTAGCTTGCAATTTCTCTGAGACTAACTGGTTCAAATAATTATCTAATGAGTCAGGCCTCCGAGGAGCAGCATTTGACATCCTGGCAGGGAAAATACAGCTTTAATTGTCAACATTTTATAACCTGAAATTTAAAATGCTAACTGATCATTTTGAAGTTGCTGATCCATTCTGGTAAGATAAGAATTTTTCTTATAAATAGTACTGCTTTTGATCTTTGGGTTTTCCCTGATGCATCTCTGGCTGTAATTAACAGGGGCTATCACTCATTTGCTCCCTTTTATTTTTTTCCTAGGGTATTCCATCTGGCTTACTACTTAGCTTTATTTTATTTCATTTTATTTTGAAAATAAACTTACTTGCATTGGTTTAATTGTTGGCCCACAAAAAACTTCTTCATTATCAATCATTATCATCAAGCAATGCAAAAAAGAAAAAAATGCTAAACAGAATAAATCTTTAGTACCATTTGATGTGTCTGAGTCTAGTTATAAATAAAGATACAAGAGAGAAATATTTTGTGTAAAGAACCTCCACATTACAGAGTTGCCCAGATCCTGCTGTATGTATCTGGCAGAAATCCCTTGTCTGACTCCCAGGCTTCGTGATGGAGAAGGAGTGAGTTTGCTTCTCTGTATGCAGCCTCTTCTCCTCCCCCAGTTGGGTACTTCTGGCTGCTCCTCCTTCCCAGAGGAGAACCACCAGCTGGCCCAAACCTCCCTGATTTGTTCCGCTTAACTTGACATACAGAATCATTAGCATCCCTTTTTTGTTCTGTAAAGCCAAGTCTAACAACTACCACAGGCAGTTCCTGCTAGTTTGGGCAGAAGAGATGCCTGAGTTCTTTTTCCTCAGATATTGGAGCGGTTTGGTCTCCAAGCTCAGGACTCAGACTCATCATGGGCAGCCTGAGGAGTGGTTAGCCTTGGGTAGGCAGTCCACTCCCCACAACTGGTTTTCAAGTGTTTTATCCATTCTACTAACGTGATGTTTGTCAGGTGTTCAGGCTCCTGAAGAACTGTTCCATTCTCTGCAGGTAAATCACAGACCTGAGCTTGCTGTGATGCTGCTGAGCTGTACACCTCGTTCCTCACCAACAGGCAGCCTTGTAGAAAGGTGCACATCTGGCCCTTCTGAAGAAACATGGTCTCCAGCAGAAATCACGTTTTGGTAAAAGCAGAGTGAACAGCTAAAACTACACTCCCTATCTGTGAGAGGCGAGGATGAGACCCAGGGCACAGCACTGTAAAAAGGCATCAAGCGATGCAGTGAGGTATATTTAATTCCAGGCTGTTCCTCACCATCTGTTGAGAGCTGCATCTTAGTGGAGAAAGGAGGCACCGCAGAATAAATCCTTTTTATTTAGAAACTCTAAATTTAGGATCCAGAAAGGATCATCATCTTTCCCAAAGCCCTTTGTGCATGTGTGTTTTGGGCTGTGGCAGCATCATCTCTGCCCACACCGGTGCTGCTGCGGGTGGTCAGGCGAGGAGGTTGGGCCAAGTCTCAGATTTAACTTCAAGTGGACCACAGAGACTTCTTAATTTCTACAGCCTTGGGCACTAGAGTTCGACTACAGCACAGTCAGGCAATGGTAATACTGTAGTGAGAATCCTATTTTCTCATTAACGTATGGAAAAAGCATCTTTCCCTCTGTAGGAAAATCTCCCCAACTGCTTTTCTGTGCTTAGTCAAATTGTTTGGAAGATGAAATACCAAACTCCAACTCAGCAGGAATTTGCTGGTCACTGCACTAAATGATCCAGTATTTCTGAGTGCTTTATGCTAACAGTCTTTTGAAACGAGGATCAAAATCTGAGCTGATTTTAACTATTTCCTAAAGCTCAGCAGCCTGTACAGCTGTTGAGAGGCTTGAGCTAAGTTTGCCAGGTTGGAACAATTTTGACTTCCATTGTTTTGCCTCAGTAACCTTGCAATAAGGAAGCTAACATAGTTCTCTTCTATGTATATATATTTGGCAATTCTAACATCAGTCTGTGGCATCCAGGCGGATCCCAGCTTCTTATCACAGACACAAGTGGCTGTCACTTCAGTGCCTTAACCAGGCCTGCATGCTGCTTTGGCTGTGTAAATTTGAAAAAGAGCACAGGAGATGTGGAAGAGGGGCTATTCAGCAAAGCCTAGGTTTTGGTGAATTCGCAGCACTGGGAGCAATTGGCAATGTGGGCAGAAATTGAAGAGCTTGAAAGATGGTCCTTCATTTCTTGCTAGCTTCCAGCAAACTAAGGCACAGTGAAAGGCAGAGCCAGAAAACTGGTGGGGTTCTTGCCACAAAAACCAGCTTAGAGCAGTGGTCCTTGCACGGGCTGGCTAACACACCAGGCTGATGCTTCTCCTTGTGCTGAGCTGCTAAAGCACAGTAAAAGCTGCAACTTTTCCGCAAACACTTCCTCCTATTATTATCCTGCATGAACAATGATGGCAGCTGCTGCAGAGATCACACATTTCTGTCTGTGCCCAACTCTGAGCTGCGCTGCCATGTGCCAGAGCACCTGAGGGAGCCCCCAGCTCTACCCACTTGGAAGAAGCCGTTTGTCCCAGAGCTGCTCAGCAATCTGCTCTGCTGCGGTCATTAGGAGGGACTGGGCTGCTCTTCGCGCCATGGCCCTTCGTCATCCAGTCAAGCAGGCATAGGCAGAAAAGTTGGGACAGTCTCCATTGATTTGTTTTGCTCTTTTTCACCAGGAAAAAGAGGCAACCTGTGCAAATATGGGCAAGTGTCTTCCTCTCCATTCACAGCCCTCTCCCTACATTTAAAAGGTGGTGGTAGTGTTTATGTTGCAGGCACTCAGGTCTTAAAGCCCCATAACTAGTCTACAGGCTGCACGTTTGTTTGTGAGGTTCATGCCTGTTATCACTGAGAGAAAGTGCCTCTGTCTGTTAGCTAATTCCTCTTGCCTTCTCCTCAGCAAATCAAATCTAATTTAAATTGCTGTACACCTCCACATTGCCCAAAAAGTTTTCCCCATGCAGAGGAAGAAGCAGGTGAATGGCTCCAGTAGTTCTTTTATAAAAACAAACAAAAAGAATTAAAATTCATTTTCAAATTCTAGATCATCCTCATTTTGAAATACCAGGGCAGTATTTTGGTGTAACATCCTTTCCCTTTGGAAATTTCTAGGACCTGAGGGAAATTTAGGAATGTAGCAGAGTCATTTTCTTGCACTTCAGTGCAGTGAATTTACCCCAAGCATTGCCTCTTCTTTGATTAAGATATGAGAAGACTTCTGCTGGCTGACAAAATACCAGTGGCCAAGGCAGCAATAAAAGAGCCTCTTTTTAATTTGACTAACAATCTAAACAACTTAATATAACAACTTAATGCTTTCCAAGTGAGAATGAGGATGACAACGGATGATGATGAGAAATGTTTATCTGCAGTATGTACAGCTTCATTACGGCCCCAGTCCAGCAACATGCCAAATCTTAATTACTTCTGCTCACAACATTGCCTTAAACGCCCACTGAGGGATTCAGCCCAAATACGCGCATGCCAACGTGCAGGTAAATTTGCCCCAAGAAGTGAACCACACCAGGGTGTGCAGGGGGATGTAACCCTTGTACAGAAGCTGAAGCTGCTACAACTGACAGACAAATAGCATAACTACTCAGGAAAAAATAGCAGAGGTGATAATTTCTTTCACCAACACGAGTCTACAACTGTGCACAAGTCATGGTACTACCCAACTCACACAACCCCAGTGCTCTGGGGCTGACCACAGAGAATGGCACTCTGCTGGGCTGTCAGCTGGAGTGTGCCAGAGCCCCAGTGGCTCACCACAGGGACGTCCACTGCTTGTGCATAGAACAGCTCTCCTCATCCACACACATTGGCTCCACAGAAATGGCAAAAGTGGCTTTGTAATTCATGTACAGCACAATTTTCTTGTAAGCAGCAGAAATACGATGTACTTGTTCGCAGTATGTAATGGCATCCCACTAAATATCAGGAAGCTGAATTTTTTCCTTCCAACCCAAAGTCATATGCATTAAATTTTGCCAGTAGGAACTGGCCCAACAGAGAATTTCTTATGCTTCCATTAAGGAAAATAGAAGAACCAATTTTCCATGTTATCTGCATGTTTCTTCACTATGGAAATAAGCCATAGAAAATGTTGCTTGCTTAAGCCTTAAAGAAATAAACTTGATTTCCTGTTGTGTGATTGACTTCATTATCAGTGACCAACCAAGAGAGACTAATTTGTCACTGGACAAAAAGCCTACAAAGCAGAGGAATATGGCACACAAGAGAAAAATCATCCTAAGTACAGTAAGTGGTCAAATTCATCAACCAAGATGAATTTGGCTCCACACTGCTGATATTTGGATACGTTATTATTTATATCTCTACTACAAATTTTTCTCAGGCAGGCAGGTAAGAAAATACAACCAACTGGATCACTTCAGCTAATGGTCTCAGCCCTGAGAACATTTGCCACACTTTTGTGGCACTGCAGCAAGTTCAAACATTTCAAAATCATTAGTCACAGAGTTCTCATTAAAATAATAGGATTAAAATAAATGAAGCAAACAGCATATCATGGCCTTTTAAACTTGCTGTTTTGCTGCTGAGCTAACAAAGTGCACATTTTCAAGTTTCTCTGCACAATCGTAAGGAATTGCTCAGCTTTTAATAAAATCTTGGAGCCTCACATAATCCTAGATTTTCTGAAACAGTCAAAAAGAAACCATTCAACACTTTGCAAGTTGGAATGAAATTCAGACTTGGTAATGAAAGCAGTTTTGTTCGCACCTTTGACTTTCAGGGTATTGAGTTGCACAGATTATTTTTGTACAAAAGCAAGTCTACATACTGCCATTAGTCTAGACTCAGATGAACAGCAGGCATCTGTTCAGCATTCAGACATTGATTTTTGGCTTTGGTAGCTCCATTGGGTTGGTCTGTGTTTGCAGCTAGACGCGTAAAACTGTCACCTGTTATAAAAATACTGAAATGACGTGACATTTGGCAATAAACCACTCTCATGCTGATGAAAGCTGGGAGTGCACAGTGTGGTTATTATCTTATTATGCTTTAATAACTTTTTTCTGGGCAACATATATAGTTATCCATGCTCTGCCTTGGTAGCTAATGAGGAATCATCACTGGTAGGGATTGAGGACAGTTGTTCATCACTGTACGATGTACAAAACCAGTAGTCTGCTGAGGATAGAGGATACATTTCCAGATCTAACCTGACATCCCAGAAAGGCTGGTGCCTGCGAGCCTGGATCCAAACTGCTGGAAAACCTCTGCCATTAAAGGAGCCCCTAGGACTGGTGAGAGCGAGTCCCCGGGACAGGGGAAAGCTGCAGGGCTCAGGGCAGAGGCTGAAGGAGAGCTGTCCCTGCCTCTCTGCAGCTGAGGGCGAAGCCTGGGGACGGGACCCACGCCTGGAGAGGATGGGGTGGCAGGAGACGGGACAATCAGGATTTTTTCTTAACCTATTTGATAGCTTAATGGATATGATACACTTGTGATGTACTTGAGGCAGGGGGAGAGAGAGACGTTTTCAAGGTGTGCATGGGGGCTGTGTGTGCCTGCTGTGAGCACCAGCAGTGGGAGGCAATAGAGGTGCTGAGAGTCTGAGCATGACGAGAGGAGGGTAAGCAGCCCTACTGTGATGGGGATTCCTACCTGGTTCTCGGAGAGGGAAAGGCTCCCTTGGATCTCAATTTTACAGAGCAAAGGACGAGTTGGCCCAGAGTGTGAAGAAGGCAGAACTGATGCAAGTAATCATATTAAATGGTATTCGTGACATTTAGCAATCAAGCAATCAAATAAAAATAAAGGATTTCAAGAAAAAAAAATCACTACTTGGAGAATCAAGAGATAAGCAAGGCTGAAGGAAAAAGGGGGATTAGAAGGAAGTTCTTTAAAATGCAGCCTCAGAGAGAGAAGCACATTTTATTCTCATAGAAAGGAGATACAGGAAATGTAGTGAGAAACCACTTTTGCTAGCTCAGGAGTTTTCCAGTGACCTGAAAATTATTCAGCGTGGAAAGTAGGTCAAGTTACTAAAAGATATGTGTAAGACTAGCACAAACCTACAAGGTCAAAATCAGAAAGTCCAACGAGTAGAAAACAGAATTAGCACAGAATGAAACAAGGAAAAGCAGTAGAAAAAATATTGTGAAAGAGCATTTGCTAAAACATGAAGGTTAATATTATATATAGATAGGAAACGAGGCCTTCTGAGCAGGGAAGAATTGGTAGAGATTATGATATTGGCTGCAGCTTTTGACTGCTTCCCAGGGGAGGCTCATAAACAAGTTAAGGAAGCAGTTTTATTGAAACTACTGTGGAATTGTAAAACTGACTGGAAAACCATACTTCCACAGAAAATGACAAATAAATTCATGCTATGATTTCTCCAGGGTCTAGTATTATACAACATGTAAAGGCTTGGACACAAGAAAATGAAGCTCTTTTGTACAGGACATAAGCTGGAGTGCAAGGATGGGCTTGAAAATGATTTTGAAAAACTGTAATGATCTGAAATAACTAGCACGATAGGTAGGTAGTAAAATACACAGTAGAAATACAAGATAGGAAACAGTGAACAAAGCACTTATGTTTAGTAAAGGCTGAGGGGTTCACCTGAGCACGTGGGGGCACGACCTGCATCAGTGATGTTCAGCTGTCGAAAGAACACAGCTTCGCAGCAGGATGCTGAAACAGAGGATTTGTGCAGAAGATGTGTTAAGTAATCCTTCTGCCCTGTTTGTCGCTGGCAACATCTCAGCTCTGCTAGAAGAAACACGGGGTCGATTTGCAAAGCAGAAGCAGCAAGATTAAAGGCTGAGAATCCCTGATCTCAGAGATGAGATGGAGAGCCCTGGTGCTGTTCAGACAAGAGAGAGCAGAGGAGAAATCTGCTAACAGCTTCTACCTTCATAAAATTATTCTGCAGAGAAGGAAAAGAAATGGTCTTTAAAAGTGCCTAAACAGTATATTTAGGTTAAATAACACCAATTTTGAGCCATGGGAATACCAGAGGCTGCCTGCCCTTGGATGCAGGTCAGGCAGCGCTGGCCAGGCACACTGAGCCTGCCCTGGAGCAGGGGGACAAGGTGACCTCTGGGGCACTTTCTGTAATTCCACAGGGACTTAAATCCCCCCTGTACAGAGAAAGGTTGTCACAGAGCGGTGTCATAGAACTGACATTTTCCCTGCTAAAACCATAACTGCATCTGTAAGAGGAGTGACCAGAATACTTAATGACTCATTCAGATAAAAATATCTTAAGAAGCAGAAAAATGAGAGCACTTAACATCATCTAATGCCGCCTTGAGGGGGCATAGGAGCAGATTTATTTTCCACATGTGACACTTGCAAAACAGGCCTATTTCAGACACAAATAATGCATCTATTACTCTGATATTTCAAAGACCAGAAACCATTTATCTGCACATGCTTTTAAACTGAAAGTATTGGCTCACCAGGGTTCATTCCAATTAACCATAGGCAATAATTAGAAAAGACAACAATCAAGGCATCTGCTTGACAAGGCCTTTAAATCCAGAGAGTGGGTGCCCTAATTCTGCCTCGTCAAATGAACCCCAGAACAGCCGCATGGAGAGGCCCCAGCTATCCCAAGCACTGAGCCACGCCTGCCCAACCTCAGACCAGGTGGGGTGGGCGAGCACCAGAAATGAGCTGGTTGATTTTTGTACTTTGATTCTGACTGAAATTATACTCGGCTCTACCAGAGCAAGAAAAATTTTCCAATGTCTTATTTACTTACTCTGTGAAAAAAAAAAAAAAATCCCCTCTGCCTCTTTCTAGTTAGGTAGCACATATGCACATACTGCCACTTACATGCTAACACAAATATTTTGATTAGTCTCTCTAATAAAGATCCACCCAAGTGGAGAGAAGGCAAGTGACTGCATGATCACAATCAGTAGACTAAAGCTGAAAAAGGGTCTCGGACTTGGATTGTGTGTGAGCAGCTTCTGTTTGAAAAATGAAATGTTTTGCTAAGGTTAAAACAAGGTGAGAAAGACAGATGGAAATCATGTCCTTGCCTTACAACAGCATTTTGCTACAGGCAAGTTTTATTATCATGATTATACCAAAGCAATATGCAATAGCTTATTCAGTCACAACAACTCAAACAGAACTTCTCATTAAGAAATCATCTAGAAGGTAGCTCTGAGAGATGAAAGCCATCATCTTCACCATCCATTCTCACTCTGTTTCCTCACATCAGCTGTGTAGATGGTTGACTTCAAAGGTATCTTTTGAACTATATCTGCCACAAGTCCAGATCTTATAAAAAGCGTGGTTCACTTGCAGGGTAATGCACAGCAAGCATTCCCATTGATCTCAGTGGACAGAGATTTCATTTCTGGGCGGTGCAGGAGATGCTGGCAGCCTCCTGGGAGGCAGTGGGGGGGCAGGATGCGCAGGATGGGCAGCGTGGCACAGGGTAGGCTCTGGGGCTGAGGCCTGCTTTCCAGGAGAGCTCAGCAGGCCGCGGTCAGCCAACGCATGGGCCTGGGAGCCCTGCTTCACCTCCAGCCTGTGGGTCTGAGATCTGGGGATAAGCAACACAGCAGGAAGGGCTTCAGCCAGATCCACAATGGAAATTTCCTTTGTGCTTGCGGAAGTGTGTGTGTGTGCCTGACAAGGTTATCAGCTTCCCAGGATGGCTGTGCGTGTATCTGCACTCTGAATAAATAAAGTGGAAGTATAACTCTGTGTCCTAAAATATGAGAAAACATCTGCTGGTCATCATGCACATTGTAAGGGCTTGCTACAGCAGCATACTTGACAAGGATTACTTGCTTCTGGACCGCTGCAGTGCTGTCACATTGTGCCCAGCTAGGCCTGTGCTATTGCTAGGCAGCCAGCAGTGGAGCACAAAGTGCTGGTCAGCCTCATCGGGGCCTCTTGCACCATTCGCGAGGATGAGAAGCAGCGCTGAGCCAAGAAAGCTGGCATATCTACTGAGACTGCTAATACCCTGGTGAAGCACACGTATTAATTATTAATACAAATGGCATCAGACAGCAAAACTTTGCGCATATGAAATTGCCTTATATTTACATTTGAAACATTCTTGTTTTCTCGAGCATGAAAGTCTATCTTTAATGGCCTATTAGTGTTTAGTTAATGCTACATTAGCTGATTTTTAATGTACTGCTCTAGCAACAAAGGAATCGCAATCCAGACATTACCTCAAGAAGAAAACGCAAAAGGAATCAGACATGAGAAAGAGGTACATTCTTTTTCTCTTTTCACCATCATTTGTCTCATCAGAGTAAATTCATTGGGAATACAGCCCATGAAATAATGCTCAGCATATTGCAGAAGATCATGTCAAGGGTAATTTTGTAGTGTGACAGCAAGGGAATTAAGCCAGACATTCATACTAACAATAACAAGTATTCAACATCTAATCACCTATGTACTGTCTGAATTCAGCTTTCCTTTGAAATGGCATCAGCATTTTTCCCTTTTTTTATAATGAGTTTGCCCACTCAGGTGGTAAAAAGAATTTTGATGAAATGCTAATGCAGTACCTGTGGCTTTATTTGCAATTTTACATAAAACCGCTCCCTGCTGAGCTGCCCTGCTCCATGCCACCAGCCCCAGGAGCACAGGCAGGTGCTGGGGTCCTGGAGCACCACCAGCTCCTCCACAACGAAGCCGGGATGGAGACCTCCAGCCAGCGATCAGCAGTCTGAGAAAGTGGGATCCCCTGGAAGTAAGATTTATTACTGTCATACTGAAAAATAGTGAAGATAAAGGATGTACTTGCATGTACTCTTTACTCATGACTTGCATGCTTTACTCTTTATCTACTCAGTGAGCTATAAGCTCAAGACGCTCAGACTTCTAAGTATATTACCTCTTAATACTTTCTTCTCTGAATAAAGATGGTTGATTTCTCCTCATCTAAATATTTAAATTATGTCTTAAATGATTTACACTGAAACACGATCTTTGCTTGTGAAAGGTAGGATTTCTGTCACTTTATTATAGCCACTTAGAGTTCAGCATTGTGTCTGTTCTTGTAGTTCAGGTTCTGTCTATTGTCAGTGGAGAGACGGAAGCCTCTAGAGAGCAACTCATCTGATTTGTCTCAGATGCCTTCTTTAGACCGGAGTGAATCACTCAGCCATGGGAGCTGACAGCTGACATCTCCCTGCTTTGATTGGAGAGACTGCTGCCTCCTGCCTTTATTCCCAGTGCCCAGCTTTGAGATCACAGAAGTGTGGAGGGCTGAATCTCATCTCTTCCTGCTATAATGATGTTCTTTTACAGAAATGATGCTTCTTACAGTGATTTCTACCTGGCAAAAGCAAAGTACTCACAGACTTCAAGGCAAACTTCATTCTGTGCAATGCTGTAATGTAAAGCTTATGTACTGTTTGGTATTTATCCATGTCCTGTAAACAACACTTTAGGAGAATTTTAGAGGTGCAAAGGTCCCAGCCATGGCCTTTTGGCTTTCACTGACTGATTGCTGTGGTTTAGCCTGGCAGACAGCTCAGCACCACGCAGCCATTCACTTGCTCCCACTCCCAATGGGGTGGGGAAGAGAATAGGTAGAAAAAAATACATCTCATGGGTTGATGAAAAGACAGGTTACTACAAAAGAAAAAGAACAACAGCAACAAAAGACAACAAACAAACCACAAAACGAGTGATGCAAAACACAGTTGCTCACACCCACTGACCAATGCCCAGCCAATCCCCAGGCAATGGCAACCCCCCAATTACTCCCAGTTTTAACAATCTGCATGATACCATATGGTATATCCCTTTGGCCAGACAGCTGTCCTGGTTCTGTCCTCTCCCAGCACCTTGTGCCCCCCCAGCTCCTTGCTGGCAAGGCAGTGTGGGAAGCTAAAAAGTACTTGGCTCTGTGCAGACATTGTTCAGCATCTAAAACATCAGTGTGTTATCAACACTATTTTCATCCTAAATTCAAAACACAGCACCGTGCCAGCTGCTGTGAAGAAAAGTAACTCTATCCCAGCCAAAAACAGGACACAGACAGGCTCTGCCTATTATTTTTTTAGGCTATTGCAAAGTAAATGGAAGGTCTGAGAACAGATGCCAGTTCTTCTCAGTTCCTAAACCCCAAGACTCTAAGTGCCTTAGTGACTCTGCTACCTTAGAATACTCACTTCCTATGCTGAAATTGTTAAACCTTTTCTATCCAAGTTTTTCAGATCTCTTTTTTTAAAGCACTTTTACAGACTTCAGGAGGTTCTTAGTACCTCATTCGCATTTACACAAATTGATCTCTGACAACCTTCTGCCTGGTTATTTACTCCATATCTGCCCTCTTGACAGGTCAAGCAGCAGGAATATGCTCACCTTTCGGCTCCCTTAACTCTTCCATGGCACATTTCATTCGTCACAGAGATCTAAATACCAGCCTTTCAGTTTTTTCGCTGATCATTATCAAAAACAACAGGCTATTCGTTTGCATATAATGGTGCTGCATTAGGTGACGTTGGAAGTGACACTGGAAAAGGCTAAATAGCTCTGCACTGCTTGAAAAAAATGGTAGCTGCTCACCTGCTTCTTAATGAAGGTTGTGCTACCTGAACATTTCCAAATGCCTCTCTTGAGAGGCAGAAAGTTGGCTGTTTTTTACTTTCTGTATACCAGGGATATTCAAAATTTTTTTCACTTACAGGGACTTGCTTCATTTAGCTTCCTCCAGTTGCATTTTATTTGTGTTTTTTGTTGTTGTTGTTGCTGTTGTTGCTGTTTTTTTAAGCTACCTGTCTACTTCTTTTTTCCCTAAACAATCATTGCTGTGTAAGTCAAAGGAAAGAAGTCTTCTTGCTAACTTTTAGCTGGTGGTAATAGGTAGTAGGCCCTTTGGGTTAGAGAACTTTCTGCAGTAAAATGTAAGCTACAAAGTAAAGTCTGTTTAAAGCAGTTTCTCTCCTACCTTTCCTTGATGATCAGTGATACAATATCCCTCTTCCTTTGGAGCCTTATCCAAAGGCTGCTGAAGTCAGTGATCTTCCCATTGACTTTAGTGGTCTTTGTCCCCTTTGGCTAATGACTTGGATCATTTAGCACTCAAAACCCTGTGAAATCAGTATGAAGAAGTTTGTACGAACAATTCTGCTCTTCAATTTGCTTCTCACAGTGTCAAAGACCTGGAGAGCCCAAGCGACCTCGCAGGGCTGCTGCAGTCCATCTGTCTGCACAGTAGATCAGCAGTGCATCACCACAGCCCCGTCCCAGAGCTCCGGCAGGAGCTCACCGCCTATTTGCCCTCTTTGGAACAAGTACTAGGACACTGCTCCCAAGCTACTTTATTGCCTGTTTGTAACCATTTGTTATGGTTTGACTTAGCAGATAGCTAAGTTCCACACAGTTAGTCACTCACACTCCCCCCTCCCCAAATGGGACGGGGGAGAGAAGTAGAGAGATACGCAGTAAAATGCGTGGGTTGAGATAAATGCTATTTACTAAAATAGTAAAGAGAACAAAAGAAATAACAGTCATATATATATATATATATATACAAAGAGGATACGCAGAGCAAGGGCTCACAGCCACTGGTGACCCTTCCTCCCAGCTAGCCCCTCCGTAACAAAGAGAGCCCCGGAAACCCCCCGAACCAATCACATGATGTTATATGGGATGGAATAGCTCTTTGGTCAATTTTGGGTCAGCTGCCCTGGTCCTGTCCCCTCCCAGTTCCCAGCTCCTTATGCCCCCCTTAACTATCTCACTGGCAGAGGAATGCGGAAGTGAGTTATGTCCTCGGCTCCGTTCAGCACTGCCAGGATGTTATCAGTATCTCGGAGGTACAAGATAAATTCATACTAGACACTACGAGAAGCGTAACTTCTGTTAGAAACTAAGACACCATTGTAACTTGCCTTACTGAGAGGCATCCACCCCACCAGAGCCTACAATTCAGTTATTGATCCTTGGTGTCATTCATACATGTTATGGTGCACGGACTGAGCAGGATAGCTGTTCAGTAGTGGAAAGAGAAGCAGAACCGCACCGAGGGCTTTATGAGCACTGCTTGCAGCTGTAGAGCTATGGTGAGTTTGCAAAATCTACTCTTTCTGCTGTTTCTCATACAGCAATTGTTACTTACCAGCATCAGTTTCCCAAGATAAATAAAACACAAACTACTTTTTATTATACTGAGTTTTCCTGCATGAAAGTTTCCTACTTTACTTTTAAAAGTATTGCTGTTGCAGGAATAATTTTAAAATGTATCAGAAGGGTTGGGATCCAAAAAAGGTCTGTATTTAATGACCTGAATATGAAGGAGAGCTCAGGAACACAGCAGACTTGTGTTAGGAATATCACACAGGAAAACTCCGTATAACAAATGAAAGAGAAAATATTTTCCCATGTGAAACAAAGCAGAATTCTTTCACAGTTTGTAATCCTCCTCTCTTTATCAAAGTTCATGATAAAGTGCATGTCTAAGAACTACACTGCAAATGAGCTTTTAAATTTCTTCATGCCACTTTCAGGGTAACCAGGAGTGCATCGGTTAGAAATGCGTTGTCCTTTGGCTTTTTTTTTTTTGTGGGCTGTGGTGGCTAACAAAGGAATCGGGAGCAAATTCTACAGCTTCTATTACACACTGTAAGGAGAAGCTTTCTTCCAGTTGGTACTGGCCTGCCATTTACTTCAAGAAAGTACTTATCTCTGGGAGCACACCAGGAAGGAAACTATAAAAATACGTTTGAGGATCTTGTCAAGTTAAAAGTGGGAGGCAAAGACCAAGCCTCTGCTGACATTTCAGTGCATTCCAGAAACTCGCCCAGCAGTCAGCCAGCTGCGTGCACCCCATACCAGAACAGAGAGAGGTTACTCTTGACTTCTACCTTTAAATTGCCTTAAATTTATGGTTCCATTTTCCCTGTAGCTTTAGCACAACTGCACTTTTCTGTAATGTTCAGAGAGAGAGAACTTTGTATTTCAAGTGAAAAAAAGTTATCAAGTGCTTTCTTAGGAAGTGTCTGTTGACCTCCATTTGGCCCAGAAGCCTGTGCATAGGCGAAGCAGAGTTTTACAGCACAGGAAGTCAAATCAATAGAGAGTCTGTTTCAGAATTAGCAAACAAAGATTTAACTCATATAAACTTCAGAACCAGAGGCATCTGTAAAAAGGAAATGGAAATTATTAGACAGCTTTAATGACAACAGAAACCTCTGTTTTCCTTATAGTCTTTGTATGCCGTAGTCACATGGACACGCTTACCCTTGTATACTTAACATTCTTGCTCTCTTACCTTGTTCTTTGTGCAGAAAGAAGACCACACATGGAAAAACTGTGCGTTGCAATAGCAATGTTTGAAAAGGCAATACATGAGATCCAGTAACTCCTCTGTGTGTAGCTGGAGAGCTATCAACCAGAAAGACTCAGTGAGTACGACAGACCCGGGGGACAGGGCTACGCACCCCGCCCCTCCCAGCCTGGCTCAGGACACCCCGCCAGCTGCAGCCCGGCTCTGACTTGCAGAGGAGTGATAGTGAGATGAGAAAAAAATGGCCCAAGCACCTAGGTGTCCACCTCAGGGTGACCAAATCGCTCTCAGCTGCACAGAAAAAAAGTCCACTGGCTAGGATGGGATCCTATATACCTGACTGCTGGCTCATTTGCCTAAACATAGACATCAAATGCATCTTGGGTGAGATGCACTAGATTATCCCACCAGGCTTCCCATTGCCACTGCATGGGGACGTGAGAGTCCCATGGCTCACAGATAACCGGAGCAGAGCTGTTGAGCAACTCCGACTGCTGCAGAAATGTTTTAGTCAAGCACCTGAATCATGCCCTTAGCTCACATACAGATGCTTGAGTTTGGAAATCATAATCTTGAACAGAATTAGATGAAGTCCATATTTTTTTGCCACAAAACACCCAACTCAGTTCTGAAGTACAGCCAGGGAAGTGCCAGAGCACTGTTAACTAAAGATGAATTTTCATTTCAGTGTCTACTATGCGGAACTAGATCACTTTTGCTGATATTTCAACACAGACCAAATGCAGGTGTCCCATACATTTCTGGCATGACTGCTGAATTTTGTGAGTTTTACTCATTTTATAGAGCAGAATGGATATGACATGATATTTTACAGGGACTTAAAGACAAATCTCTGCCCAAAGAAGCTTAAATGATGTAAGGAGTTTAAAATGGATTAATTTATATCGCTCTTGGGAGCCTTAAGGTGTACAGCTTTTGCTTTTCTGCTTATTTTCTAACCAACTAACCCTCATCTTTCTCTGAGAGCTGGCACACAGTGCACTACCAGTTCCTGGAGAGCAGAAGCTAGCAGCAGCCTGCGTTGCTGAAGCTGAATGTCTTGAATTAGCAGTGTCTTTTAAACGCAAGCCAGATGGTGGAAGGCTGTGGGAAAAGAAATAATGCAACAACTGGACATTCCATGAAAAAACATCCTGAACACGGCTGGGAAAGAACTGCAGATGGGTGCTTTCAAGGGCTCCCACAGGCTGTGCCGTGATCCACTCCTGTGCTGAGCTGGCAGTCCTTGGCAGTGTCTGCACCCTTCGTTTGGCTTAGCTTGTGCAGAGCCATAGGAGGGAATGAAAGTGCTCTTTGTTCACCTCAAAAGCTACAGAGGCCCCAGCACGCAGCATGTGACTTTTCAGTCCAGGTAACAGTCTGCTTTTTAGGGAACTCCATAAGTAGATCTGTTCATCAGAGCAATGGAAAAGTTACGCTGAGGAGGTATAGAGCTTACAGAGATTCCAGTCTAGCACGGGAGGAAAGCTCCAGCCAGCAGCAGACAGTTACACATCCATTTCCCAGCTTGTGTATGGTAATTAAATACATAGTAAATATACATAGTAATTAAAATGTGAATTTTCAGCATTGTCACGCTCATCATCCGGAGCTATATCTAAACAAGTGACACATATACGTTGTGAGGTATACGTAATTCTATCTCACAGCAACTGCCTTCCCTCTCTCCTCTCCTCCTTGAAGTAAAAGTAGGCAAGAGCCGATCAAGGGAAGCATTATCAAACATTGCCTAACCAAGTATTCAAATGTATTTAAGCCACTTGCTGTTCAAGAAGTCAGGTTGTTATCCCACAGAATGCTCATCAACTGTAAATTAAAAGCTTTTCTGCTTCAGTAGAATTAGGAAGAAAATATTCAGAGACCAGCAAACGGCACAAGCTTCTGGCAGCACTCTTTGGAACTGGAAATTGCATCCAGACACCTTCACAATAATTCTGAGAGAAATTTGCAGACTGATGAGACCTGCACTTTCACAATATTCTGTGTGAAGAAACATAACCTTAACCACAGCACAAGGCAATCATGGCCTAAGCCGAAGTCCTCTCATGGGACTGCACTCAACTGCCTTGTGTGTAAGTTATCACACGAAATGAACATTCTATCAGTAAACAAAAGAAATCTGACAATAATCTTTACTTCAGTAATTATTCTTAGAAAAACTCTTTATCTAGCCAGGAGTTTCAGGGGAAAATTCTGATTCTTTTTCTTGCCTCTTCCTAAGCTCTTATCCTCTGCGCAAAATTCTCATGATATTTTTCAGCATCTTCTGTCAACAAAACAGAAAAGACAAGATGCGCCTTCCTCTGTCTACACAACAAAGTAATGGCCCGAGAAGTTGGGTACTGAATACCAAATGCTCACATAAAATTGCTCATAATCAATCCCCCAAAGTCTTTAACATTTTGAATAATTAATAAATTCAGGAAAATTACAATTTGTTCGAAGACAATCCATGAAAAAAGCCTAAGATTGCCACCAAGTTATTCATTGTAAATTGTTGCTCTGCTGATGCAGTTACGTCAGATAAAATGAAGCACTCAGCTCTTCAAGAACCAAATGTTTTGCTAGCCTTCCTAATGGGTAGCAAACAGATTATGTGAAGCACAGAGACAACTAATAGAGGAGAAACCTTGCAGCGATGGGAGATTATCCTCAATATATATGACATTTCATGTATCTGGAGCACTGAGATTTCTTGTAAGTAGAATAATAAAAAAAATTAATAAGTTAACAGCAGAGCAAAGGGGTATGCTGAGACTGGAATGAGCGTCAGTATGCATTATCATTAGGCACAGCTGGAAGGTCTGAGAATATGCTGCGTAACCAAGTCTGTTAAAACTGAACTGTGTTAACTGCTGACACAGCAGCTGAGCTACTTATACCAAAGGCAGCTCCACAGCTGGTGCACAACAGCACGCATCCACACAGAGCAGTGAGCACCAGTGGACCTAGTCGGAGGTCATCGGAAGCATTTTTTAAATAAGCTCCAGAGACTGAAAAATGGGCAACACTAAAAATTACCACTAGGTTTATAAACTGCTGCCAAATCCTTTGTGGTATATGAATGATCCATTTTAATGAAATGTGACATTTTCTTCCACAATATACTATCAAAAGTATCTGGTACAATAAAGGTAATATCTGAGAAGCTTTCATCCTCTCAGTCTTCTGCTAATAGAACACAGACATTAATCAGATGTTGCCTTTTAAGTGCAAATCAGAGCAGAGATTCACATTCTTAAGGGTATTTTTACAGTGCTTTGTCCTACCGTCAGATATGAAATGTGTGCAGGCTGTAAATGGGTAACTCGAGAATCTTCTTCCCTGGGATAATTTCAAAGTGTTTCTACTATTAAGACCAGATTCCAGATGTGCATTTTGCACACATCCAGCTGTCCTCCCAGCACTGGTTTTATGCGTCAGATAAGCAGGTATTTGCAGAGGGGAGCAAAGTCTTACTGCTGGCCAAAGAGCTTTGTCTTCTCTTCTGTGACTGGTGAAATTGCAGGCCTGGAGAGCTCTTCTGGTTTCCACTACTGAGAGTGGGGTGGAATGAGGTGGAGAGGCGGTGGGGTAGCTCCAGCCCACAGTCCTTCCATCTCTTTGGTGGCAGCAAGCCCTTCTCCCAATGGCTCTTGCCCTAGCTCAGCTCACCCAGCAGCTGAAGTGTATCCATAGGCCCACAAATGCTTCTCCCCTTGGAAAAAGCCTGGTCCATGTTCAGGTCACCTTTCCTCTGCTGTGCCCGTGCTGCTGGGATGCCTTCAGCACCCTGTGCTGTTCAACTGGACCAACAAACAGAATAGGAAGAAGCCCTGAGGACACCATGTCTGCTTCCAATCCTGTGGGAAAAAAAAAAAAAAAAGAAGAAGAAGTATGCTAACATGTACTTTTCATTCCCAAAGCATAAGACATCATTTGGCAGTGGACTTTACCCCTGACTAATACAATTTCGCCTAAGGTAATTTCTCCAGAACAGCATAAAATGCATTAAATACAAGAAAGAAAGATCCCATCAAGTACTAGCAGTAAATCCTTTTACAAAATTTTGCATGGATATGAGAGAAATGGTTGATTCTTCAGAAGGAAGCAAGCTCTGTGAGGGCTCTGCCTTTGAGTGCAAAGAAACTTCAGAGCTCAATGGTCTTCATTCCCAACAGCTGTGTCTGCACCGTGCAAACCAGAGGACCTACTGCCATCCAGTGTGACTCCTTCCTTGCTGATATAAGTGGATTTCTGTCTCAAAGCAACCACTGGGTGTACACAGGCCAGACATTGTCCATACATGCACCTGTGCAGCTGGAGGGACTCAGCTGACATGCCTGTCCTGCATTGAGAAGCAGCAGCCATACAAGACAGCACACAGAGATACAAGTGTACTTCAGAAGTTAGCAAATCAGAGATTTTAAACAGCTCCAGCTACCAAGCTGGGAGATGAGCTGAAGCAGATTGCACCTGAACACTCCACAAACCCAGTGTTGCTTTCAAGTGAGTGCTGGGTAGTAGGTTAATTACCTTACTTACATAAAATGAAGCCTCTTTACCTCATAATGTTCTTTCTGTTAGCAGCTTCCCTCAGCACCTGTCACCAGCAGGATGTAGGTGCCTCCATGGCACATCCCATAGAAAAGGATTTTCTACCTTCACCCCTCCAACAACCATTTAGCACTGAGATGACAGCTTGATACACAAATAACCTTGAGGTAGTCATATGTTCAAATGTTTCCTTACATAAACATTCTGAGGATTTAAAATTACAAGGAAGCCATTTACCAGATTGTGGTAAGGGAGGCACTGGATTGTTGAAAAGAAGCAAATAATCAGAGTTAGAAACATTTTGTTCCGCTGCACATCTCTTCTCATACATTGCCAGGAGACAGAAATGAACAGTGAGTCATGCATAGAATCTCACCAGAATGAAAAGGGGCAGAAATAGACTTTGCCTATCCTTCCCACATCACATTACCTCATACACATTCAGATCTTCATTAATTAAGGCTTGAATGTAAATTATTGTGATTATTGCAAATTAATGCTGGAAATCAATTCAACAGAGCCTTCCAATAGGTGCACTGAAAAGACGAGGCACGTATGCTTTTCCTCACAATGCCACCATGAGCCTGGTCTCCTTCCATGGCTCCCCAGCATGTACGTGTTCTTGGCAAGGCAATTTAACACTGTGCCTTCCGGAGCTTTGAGACCTTAAGGCATAAAAAGAAAGTGGTTAAGCAATTCTTAGGTTTATTCCAAATGTAACAGATCCTTAGAGCCTTAGAAATAGTCATCTGACACCCAGAAAAACCTTTTCCATTAATACTCAGACAGCACTGAAACTCAGACAAAACACTAGGAAAAGAGTTCTGTAATAATTGTTGAAAGAATAACTTTCAGAAGGGTTTCTGCTGCAGCAAAATATCCTTTCTTTGCAGTCTCACCCATGTGGTTCTTGCATGGATGAAGTCCTGTCTCCGGGGGATGACAGCAACTACAAAGGCCCACCAGAGGCTTCTAATTTCCTTTCATCATTAATTCTGATACTATCCAGATGGGAATGCTGTAGCTCTCTGAGTAACACTGAATGGCGTATTAACCACTTCTGTAGTGCTTGGATGTAAGTCTCCAGCCAGGTATTCTAGAAGAACTCCAGGCTAACAGAAAGCACCAGCACCTGTAGTTGTTTGCATTATTTTATTACGATAGCACCAAGAGGCCAGTGATTCAGGATGCCTGAGACTATAGGGATAAAAGGACTTTATTCCTATAAATCATTCTTCTTCTCCATAACATTCCTTCCAGCAAGAAACTAATTGTGACTGAGTCATCTCATGAAGCTTTCTGGTCATGTTCTGTCTCCAAGGTCAGCAGTACAGAGGAGGAGGGGAAGCCCCGCTGGACAGTTGTTTGCATTTCAAGCTCAGGATATTAGAGCAGATGGTCTTGGTTTGGAAAAAGGCATCCCAATTTCTAAAGCTCAGGTATTTTCTTGAAAGTGTTATGCTGATCCTTGGAGCTGGTCATGCCTGGAGTGCTCTGTGGGCCAGCATGGAAGAAGGAAGACTGGATCAATCCCTTTTCCTCTGCTCTGCTTTCTTTATGTGAAATCTTTCAGCAGGTTGTTTTTTTCTGTTTGTAATAATTATTCCTCTTTCCAGACAAATGTAATTTCTGGTTATTAACTGATTTAAAAGTGGTGTTCAAGATGACCAGCCTACCCTACATGCCATAGGCATGTGTTTTTGTTTGGGTATGTCACTGACAGTACGTACCTGAGTTTTCTGCAGTGTATCTTCCAGCTGTGCATGTGACCCTGCAAGGCATCCTTCTAAGTGCTTACAAAGCTTCCTAAACCAAATTTGTTGGCTTCCTGACTGCTTACATAGCAATCTAATTTGTTTTGTCAGGACCTCAGCCCCATATCTCTGTCTGTCTGTCCATTCCTCCCCATCTCCTGCACTCGAGTGTCCCCCTCCAAACTCTGTATTCTTTCATTCCTCCTCCTTTACCTGCGTTTCCACCAACCAGTCCCTAACGCAACTTCTCACCCACGCAAGGCAAGCTGCAGGTCCTCTAGCCATCCTTCCCTCCTCCTCCCAAGTTGGCCCATGCCTCATCCTGAACCAGAAGCACAAATACAGGCTTCAAAGTAACGTGTGTGAGTAACAGCAGCTCTGAGCTCTGTCCGTGCATTTCTGCCGGCAGATGGAGGTGCCTGTGTCACATCTCCTGAAAAGCCCCCATACAGCGTGCTGGGAGAAGCTGTGGCCGCTGCTTCCCATTTTGAAAAACTTCTCATACAACACTTGACCAAAGTCTTGTAGAAGTCTAGTTGGAAGAGCCATCAGCATGTGGTCTGTATTTCCTTGTCTGCAATGAACATCTGGATGCGATCTGAGAGGAAGTTTTTCTTCTTATAAGGAGAGGTTGAGGGCACTCATGCTGCTCAGCCTGGAGAAGAGGAGGCTGAGAGGTGACCTCACTGCTCTCTGCAGCCCCTGAGGAGGGGAAGCAGACGGAGATGCCCGGCTCTGCTCCTGGGAACATATGGCAGGACATGAGAATGGCTCAGAGCTGCACCAAGGGAGGGTCGGACTGGACACTAGGAAAAGTTTCTTTATCATGAGGGTGCTCAGACATTGGAACAGACTTCCTAGAGAGGTAGTTAACCTTCCTAGAGGGTGGATAACACCTTCAATAATGTGTTTTAACTTTTAGTTAGCCCTGAAGTGGTCAGACAGTTGGACTTGATGATCTTTGAAGGTCCCTTTCAACTGAACTGTTCTGTTCTATTCTAATGCTATGCTTTGCTATTAACTCTACTTTGTAGAAATTGATCCCATCTCTGAAGGGATAAGATGAGAAACACCCCTCAGCAGCTGACCTGCTAGTCACCAGCACAAGCACTCTTACATGCTCATAACAGACGGCCACTGTCAAAACACTGTTTTTCACAAAGCTTTGCAAATCTCCAAGGAATTAACAGAATTATACAGAAAGCCGTGCCAGCTTTGACCCATGTGCTGAATTCAGCAAAATGCCGACTATGAGGAACTGGTGGGATCTTTTCAGCATCTGCACTTTGCTGAGGGTTGGTTCCCTGAGCAGGACACAGCTTGACCTGTGGGTGACACAGTGACAGAGCTGTGGCTCACATTTGCCCAGGTCTAGCAGCTTCCAGGCTCTGAGAGCCAGTCCTATACCTGAAAGAGCTATCGGTTTAAACACCACATTACATCCAGAAGAACACCTCACCCATCCTAAGTAGGTGTCTTTGGCACGTGGATTTCCAGATGAGATGCTGTTTGGAGATGACGTTGAGGAAAACATGTCATAAGAACCTTTTTGGAAGGTTCAATTCCAAACTTCTGCAGAATTATTTAGAAACTGTTTAAAACCTGGAGAGAAAGACAAACTGGTTACATATCATACTCCAGAAGTCAGCCATTTGGTGTGACATAAGAAATGTAAATTCTTTCAAACCTGTGCTGCTTCATCATTTTGACCTATTTAATCCTATAATTATCATTGTCTTGAACAGCAGAAAAATGTATGACTAACGCATAGCATGCTGTCTTCATGATCCAGAGGCTCATTTGCTGTTCCACTATGCTAATTCTCAGTGTTTCTAATAGTCTGGTTATAGCAGAGGATTATGAGAGTGTGTGTGAGTGCACAGCAATCAGAGTTATAACAAATCTGAATTAAGTCCTTAACTTCAGCATTCCAAGTGTTCATTAATCAATATGCTTATCAAGTTGGTTTTTTAATGTACTCTTATTCTCCTGGCAGCAAGTGCAGTGTGCTTACACAGGGACTGCAAGATTTGTCCCTGTCACCCAGTATAAAAGCAGGAGAATGACCTCCACTGCCCTAACAGCCGAACAGCCAATCTGTCTTGCAGTCCTTGTGTAGGACTGCTATGGAGCAATACATGCTATAGCCATGAAGGACATGCCTAAATGCATGGCGTGGAACAGAAAGCACTGGGAACGGCACACAGAACCATTCCTCTGTGAAACAGCAGTGCTCAGCCTTGCATTTTCTGGATTGCTGGATGTCTGTAAGCAGCTCCAGTCTTTCAGCACCAATGCCAGGTAGCCTTAAGGCTGCTGCAATTTTCATCTGCATTGAACAAGTGCAGGAAAACCTGTACAGGTTGTGATTTTCTGGGGTTTCTGATGCAAATGAATTCCCACAGAGGAAATAACAGAAGAATGTGGAATCAAGTCCTTTGCCATACCTCATGCCCCTCTGCCAAATAGGAGGCTTTCTGCAAGTATTTTATAGTGGGAAATATACTAGACAATGAGGAATCTGCCTCCTGCTCCTAGCATTCCTTTCAATTATGTCTGAACTTTTAAAAATCACATTTAACATTAGAATTCAGGGTGAGGTAGAGATCAAATCAGAAGTATGGCTGAATCAGGTGAAATTTCTCGAAGAAAAGTTAGTAGGCTTGGACAGTCCTAACAAAGGCCTGAGGCACTTGAGAAACACGGTTTCAATAAACAGATAAACGCACAATGTCATAGAATCATAGAGTCACAGAATCATAGAATGGTCTGGGTTGGAAGGGACCCCAAGGATCATCAGGTTCCAACCCCCCTGCCACAGGCAGGGCCACCAACCTCCAGATCAGGTACTAGATCAGGATGCCCAGGGCCCCATCCAACCTGGCCTTGAACACCCCCAGGGACAAGGCATCCACAACCTCTCTGGGCAGCCTGTGCCAGCACCTCACCACTCTCTCAGCAAAGAACTTCCCCCTGATGTCTAATCTAAACTTTCTCTCCTTCAGGTTAAAACCATTCCCCCTTGTCCTATCATTGTCTACCCTTGTAAAAAGTTGATCGCCTTGCTGTCTATTATCTCCTTTTAAATACTGGAAGCCTGCAATGAGGTCTCCTTACAGCTTTCTCTTCTCCAGGCTGAACAAGCACAGCTGCCACAGTCTATACTCATAGCGGAGGTGCTCCAGCCCTCTGATCATCTCTGTGGCCCTCCTCTGAACCCTCTCCAACAGCTCCACGTCCTTCCTGTACTGGGGGCCCCAGACGTGGACACAGTACTCCAGATGGGGCAGAGTAGAGAGGGATAATCACCTCCTTGTCCCTGCTGGCCACCCCTCTCCTGATGGAGCCCAGGGTACCATTGGCCTTCTGAGCTGCACGACCACACTGCTGGCTCGTTAATTTTTTCATCCACCAGGACCCCAGGCCCTTCTCAGCAGGGCTACTCTCAAGGATCTCTTCTCCCAGTATGTATACATATCTGGGGTTACTCTGACCCAGGTGCTAAACCTTGCACTTTGCTCTGTTGAACCTCATTAGGTTCACATGGGCCCACCTTTTGATGTCTTCAGTACAAAGCACAGTCCTGCTAACCCCATAACAGCCAGGTTTCATTTTCATGTAATGAAAAGTTTGTAACACACCCACCACTGCCTTTAATTCTCCTGTAACACAAGATCAATTACATTCTTTCCAGACAGTTTTTCTTTTACTTCATATTTTACTTCAGGAGGAGTTGTTAATATCTTTCGTACAGCCGTGCTTTCCACACTGTTATAACATTGTTATCTGAAACAGATTACAGAAGCAAGTTCATCAGCTGAACAATCTCAGCCTTGTAATGTCTTTCTCAGCCTACGAGAAATTGATCTGCTTTATTAATGGCTGCTGTATAGCGAGGTTTTTTTCCACAGAAAAAAAACAAAAAAAAAAACAAAAAAAAACAGTTCTATTGCTATCTGTAGCAATATCCAGTATTTCTTCACTGAGATTTCCAAGGAAAAGCACTGTAGTACTGTCCTTTTCTTTATCATTTGTTGTATCTCCATTTAGAAGTTAAGTCCCAGATGAAGTAATGACCTCAGTGTACTGGGTTACAGCTGTGCAGTAATACACTTCTCCTGCATTATACCCACCTGTGGTGTGTTTTCCCTCTTAGAATAAATATGGAAAGAGCGAATAATGAGGATTCATTCAGTATCTCTATCCAAAAAGGAGACCTAAAAAAGAGCAGCTATCCCATCAAGCAGTCGTTTATTTTGAAGACATAAAGAAATAATTTGCATCAAATATATTTTTAGTTTCCTTTGCTACTATGTTTAGGCAGAAATGAGAGCTTCTATGGGTTTTTATAGATAATATTGCAAAAGCTTCTATTCTGGTCTGAAATATTCATTTGACAGCAGCATTTCCTAGTATACCCTGAAGACCAAGAAGAATATATTCAAAGCACTTCAAAAAAAAAAAAAAAAAAAAAGGATTTTTTTCCATAACAGTCTGAAAGCTGATGGTCAGGTTTTACCTAGTCAGGCTGCATTCAGCGCAAGGTAAAGAAGTCTGCAGGGCAAAGATCACTCCGGGCCACCTTTGTCACCCTTCCATATGAACACAGCAATTCCCAACAGACATTAAAACAGACTTGGGGACAAATGTTGAAAAATACCATAGATAGACACTGTTGTTCTCTTCAATCTGCTTAGTCATGCTCGTCCCTCTGCTCCTTCTCTTTCTATTAATTTCATTTCAATCATTACTGTACAGATATCTGCAGGAAGGGGAGCTGAGCAAACAGCATTTGGGGGGATTCAGATACTTTCCTATTATGCCTCAAATCAAATCGGAGCCAGTCTTATGGGAAGAAAGCACCCAAAGAATTGCATTTGAGAAAAGCAGATCTGTTTATTGAGTGTGCGGTCATGTAACGGCCAGGGTTTGTTGTGGGACTGCAGAAGGGATGCTCTGGTGCATGATGATAAGTTTATTCCAAGGACCAGAAGCTTGTGGTTCAGATTAAGCAAATTCAAACCAAAATATTCTACTTTAGTTCTCTCAGTGCAACAAGTTTGCAAATCTAACATTTTCTTTTCAAAATCCCCAGTCGGGTCCAGAAGAAAGTAGATCTTAGAGTTGCACGTTCACGTATTCAAGGAATATTGATTTTTAAATAAACTCAAGCAGATTAAGCACACAGCAGCCCAGGTAAAGAACAGTAACTGTAGTGTGCAATCTGCCCCTGCAGTGCCAGCTCTGCAGCATGGTGAGAAGGTGATGCTTCGGCCTGGGGACCCTTGTCAGTTACTCCACAGAATAAAGAAATTTACACAATAAACCAGTCCAGCAGATCTAGCCATATAAACTTGAGAGAATTGTGATATGCTTGAAAAAATTCAGTAAAAAAAAAAAAAAAAAAAGGCTAAAAATATGTAACAAATATATAAATTGCTGCTATTTCTTCTAAGGTACCAAGGATGCCATTGAATTTCCTTCCAGAACAGAACTTGCTCTTCTCCAGCTCATGGGAGTGTTCTTACATTATCATTTGGAAATTCCAACACAAATATTTAGCCATAAGGAAATGTTGCAAGCAAAATATGCTTCGTGCACAAAATGCTTCAATTTAAAATAGAAACAACCCTCCCTTGACAAGGTTAAATGCAACTTTTAACACTCTAAGGATGCCAGCAGATAAAACACAGAAATAAAAAGCAAGGAGCCAAGAGACGCATATGGAGTTAACAATGCTCTTTAAAACCTCAGCGGAGGGCTGAGACACACATTTTTAACACAGTTAGGTCTGAGTGTGCCTATTGCTGTGAGCATCTTATGGTTTGGTCGCGGTGCTCACACACACGTGGGCACTTTGAGCGAGCCCTGCAGGGGACAGTGCCACCTCTGCTCTGCGGGGAGGAACCCAGCGGCCCTGTTGCCCTTTCCTGGCAGAGATCCTCCCTTTTGCATGGGCTGCTGCCAGGCAAGCGCTGCCATCAGGATTTGTCCTGGGGGCCGATGCAACGGGTGCCTCTGGGTCCAGCCAGCTGTGTGAGTAATGCCTGCACAGAGCCTTGTGCTACATCAGGAGCAGATGCAGCTCATCACACACCAAGGTCTCAGCCAGCACTCAAGGAGAGGTTGATCTGACCTCCACTCTGTGCCTTTCAAGTTTCTTGCAGCCCAGCAGGGCATGGTTTAGCATCCAATCGGCTGGGGAATTTGTGGGATAACACAGCTATAAGAAACTGTTTACATCTTTTGATCTTGAAAGTCTCCTTTGTAATTACAGCAGAGTTGTCTCCTTGCTGTTGTGGGGGATGCTGTTGTGCTCGTAACCTTGAGTCACAAAGGAAGAAGATGGATAGGGACTACCAGCAGCTGTAAGTGGCCTCATTCTGTTTCACAGAGCAACAACCGTGATTTTTGTGATAACCTACACTTGCAGGAATTTCCTCTGCAGATCATGCTGCCTCGCTGGCAACAACACCGGGAGATACAGGAATTGTGCTCAATCCCGACCTGATCTGTCCCTTTGCACCCACACACGATGCCCTCACGCTGCTGCATGCAAACACATCCAGCTGGAGGGGAGTTGGGCCTGATACACAAGAGCAAGGTGCCTGCAAAGTGATACGTACAAGGAACAGTGCCCGGACCAGTGCAGTGACTTAGACACAAGTGGCCTTTGGCAGCCAACGGCCCGGGCACGTGTGCCTTGCAGAAGCACAGAGAATAAACTCTGCCAGGGAGAGCAGAGCATCACTCGGTGCTGCACTCTGTGTGTGGATTTTGGTGGCCATCTGTGTTACAGGGTCACGTCCCAGCGATGAAAGTAGAAGGTGCCTTCTACGAACTGTGCATGCAGGCACATGAGCACATGCGTACAGCACAGCTTTATTCCATGTCCTACAGAGAGATTTCTTTCTCACACTGGAAAGAAGAAGCTGCCAGCCTTGGGGACACTTTTTTTTTTTTGTAATGCCACATTAAAACATTGCTGTTCAGATTGAATTTTAGTGTGAATTGCATGAGCGCACTGATGCTTCAGAATGTAAGCACAGAATTCCCTTTTGGTGTCAATGGTATTTATGAAAGAAACCAGAAAAACTTGTTCAAATTTGAAATGTGGTAATATTTTGCCTTTTGGCTATTTTAAAATTTTTATTTTCTTCTGCAAAAGGAAAAGGAAAAACTGTCTGCAGAGAGTTACATGAAAAAGTATCAAAAGATCCTTGCACTGCCCTGAAGGAGATTCTCACATGAGTTTCTCACTGTTGTAAAGGCAACGATTTTCTGTATAGATATTGTTGTTATGGAATTAATCTATATTTTATTTAGAGCATTCTGAGCACTTCAACTTATACAAAATGTGCAACTACCCTCTTAATGACCAGCTAGAAATGATATGCAGAGACACTGGGATCTTGTTTGGAAGAGACTGAAGAGGAAGAACACAAAGGAATCATATGAAAATGCATCGAGCATGGTGTTTCTACGAAACACAGCTGCCTACAAGCGTGAGGAACACCAGCTCCTGGGATCTGGTGTCCTCGTACAGAGGGACCATGCCTCAGCCTGGGCAGTGGAGTTCCGCCAGGGCTGGCCCTACCTGGCCCTTGATTTCACCGGGGAGAAGCAGTGCCCTGTGTTCCTGCGCAAGAAGTGAAATTATCACAGGTGATGGATTTTTCCTCCCGTTCCTCTGTCACGCCGACATCTGCATTGTTTCATTTTACTGTAACCATTATCCAAGCTATCAAAACTAAAACTACATGCACTGCCACTCTCCTTTACTACTATCTTCGCTGTAGTGAACATCACCAAGCGGAAGACATCATTATGCCCTAATCCTGCTGAAGTTAGCACAGTCAGTAATTTTACACGGGTGAGCAACTCTGGCGAACTCTCATATGAAAATGCAGTTGGGTTTATGTATTTTTGCAGTATTGCTATTATGATACAGCAAATTTATTTTTCCAAATCAGTGTTCAAGGCACACTTGATGATGTGTGTTAGTGAACAACAGGAAAAGGTGAGTGTTGAAGGCAGCAGTATCTGCCCCTATTTTAGAGGAATTACAGTCACTGAGACTTTTTATGAAAGTTACTATTTAGTCAGACTGTTGAAGCTGAGCGCTGAACTCCAGCTCCTGAATACATCTTTGGGCAGAAGATGTAGAAGCGTGCTGCTTCTCAGAGCTGCTAAGGACACACAAATTCTGCTGAAGATAAACGGTGGCTGCAACAGAAGCCAAGTGGCAGAACTTCCTAAAACTCATATTTGCTTTCCTTGGCAGTTTCAAGGGCAGTTGGAAACGAGTTCTACCTCCAGAGTTTCTGTGGAGATCTCACGGCTCTATTGTAGAGAACAACAGCATGAAGGTGACTTAAATGGCTATGAGTTTCCTGCAGCAAGGTCTCTGTTACAATGCTTGATATATGGCTGCAAAATTACAGACAATAGCATTTGGTACAATCTACCAAATTACCCTTTATTCATTCAATCAATGATTTCCAAACTTCATTTTCATCAAGGACCGAAGTCTTTGCTGAAACATTTTTATGGAAGTAATAACAGAATTACTACGATAATAGCCCATAACTATCATAATCCACATCACTGACTTGATACATCATTACACTTTTTGGATGCCTTTTTCCACCTCCCCAGACGCCTCTTTTATTCCTGAATTGCTTTGAGCCCTCCACTGCCCCATCTTAAAAATCTCAACCGTTTTTCCCTGTGGGGTAGCTGGTGATCCCCCAAGATACTTCTCACCTGGTCTTGAGTTCCTCAATTCTTTCTCAGAAAGAGTGGAGACTCGTGATCCCAGAGGGGCACAGTTCCATCTCTGGAAGGATTTCCGGTTGTTTGCAAGCTTGTGCTTAGGGAGGAGGCAGAGGAACCACATGAGGAGCCTGGGGCACACTGATGTGCTCCCAGAGAGGATTGGCAATCTGGGCATACTGCAGTGCAAAACAACAGCTTCAGTCCNAAAAAAAAAAAAAAGAAAAGGTGTGTAAACAGTCACTGAATGGCATCTAAAATAAAAAGGGCACTCAGAATAAAAAGACAATTGTGTGTGTGAGCTATAATCCCATGTCACAAAATCCCTGTGAGGAGCATGTGAAAACAAACCAGGGAGCAGCATGGCCCAGTGCTCGCTGTGTTGTCCTTAAACGTTTGCTTAAATTTCAGGGAGGAGCTGGATCTGGCTGAAAACGTCAGCAGGTCAGACGCTCCTGAGAAGCTTCTCTGCAAGAACTTCATCCTTGAAAACCTACTGCATCAATGCAGCTGCCAGTGGGGGCAGAAAGATAGCTGCTTATCAACATTTTTAAATGCTTCCTATGCAGTTTATACCAGCCTTTCCCACCAGCTCTGAATTTCAGGCTTCATCAGATTGAATGGAACCTCATCGCTGTCATTGTGGCGTCGGCACTTTCCTTTGGGCTCCTCTCGAGCTGCAGACCCTCTCCCTGCTATCACATCAAGCAACTTTTAACCCTGGTTATCAGACCTGCACCTCTCACTGATTGCTGCTGGGGTCAAGGCACTGGGCTTCCCACACACACCTAAATCTTTTATATTAAATAATGCATAAATACAGATGGTACATTTCCAGTTTTTTTCTTAATGATGAGTCTTTTTATGTGACTGCTGGTTCACATAGCTCCATAAGTCCTGTTACAAAAGTGCAAATGGAGACATCCCAACCTGTGCTATGCTGGAACCTGCAAAGGGAACCACTTTGTGGCATGGGATTGGGAAGTGCAGATATAAAGTATGAAGGAGAAGGGGGTACATCTGCCACCAGAGTCCTGGGCCTTGGGGCAGGTTGTCCAAGGGCAGGAGATGCTGGGAATGGGCAGAGCAGCCCCAGAAGTGCCCAGAGCGCTCACTGCCAGCCCCATGCTGTGCCCAGCTGGGAAGGCAGTGAGCAGCCACGGCATTATGTCACTCTCACCTTCAGGGAGACCAGGCTTCTACCTGGGCTGGTGGCAAGCTTTGGACATGGGATGTACACCTCCTCTGCACCATGGTGAGGATTATCGTCAGTGGTAAACTGAGAAGCAATTGGCAATGACCAGCAGGAGGTTATGGCGTAGTAATTATTTGCTCACATTACGTAATGTATTTGAGGTGCATGCGTCACTTTCAAAAGCGGCTACAGCTCCAGAGAAACTGCTGAAGATTTTTTTAAAACATTGTGTATTAGAAAAACCATAAACATAGAAGTTCAATCACAAATAATTGTATTTCCAGAAGGTCAGCGCATTTATTCAGAGGAGTCAGCTATTTGGTGGAAGATTATAAGGCTTTCTTTATTGCTTGAAATCTGCTAGAAAGCATCATTTCTATCAGTTTCCTAGGTTGTTCCACACAATAGTGGAAAGGCCACAACCCACTGAAGTCAAAGGTTAATTTGATTTGTAGATCCATCAGCTGGAGCCACCAGAAGGCTGTGCAGATTGCCTATTGTCGGGGCAATGTGTTTGTTTAGGGCTTTCCTGCCCCTGTGTCTGCTGCGGAAGCAGAGATGTTCAGACAACCTTGTTTGCACTTTTCCCTAATTAGCCAGCTCCACTGCTGGACTGGCTTCTCCCCAACACAATGTTTTCAGTCTGATCTTTGGTCTCCAGTTTATTCTTCTTTTTTTTTTTTTTTGGAGGACATGTGAAAAAGTCACAGCTTTTGTTATCTCAGAGCAGCCTTTACCTTGTCACCATGCAGTGCAACCCAGGCGAAATTGCTGTGCCTTGGGCAATCTACTACAGAATGACACATGGAAAAAGAAAAAAAAAAAAAAGAGAGATTCTTTTTCTATTACTATTATTTTAAAACCACCTCTACAAAAGACTGTCAAAAGCCATAGATTCTAGCCAATAAAAAAGGAAGCAAAAACGAAAGACAACCAAAATGAAAAAAAAAAAGCCAACAGCAACAAAAAACTACAAATAAAACAAGATGATAAAGGTTCCATTTAAACAAACTTGTCACGTGCATTAACAAAAGAGAATGGTCAAGCTATAAAACAAGCGTGGAGGAAGAAATAAATGTGCTTGCACAAGTTAAAAATGGCTTAGAGCCCCCACTACTGACACAGGCCTTTGCAGACAAAGCAGCAGATACTATAACAAGAGAGCTTTACTGCTGCAGAAGAAAGGACAAAATGTATAGCATCTTATTACACAACTGAAACACGAGAGCTCTGAAGACTTGAACTTTCACATTAAAGTCTTTTCTTACACCAGCTCAACTTAATAAATATTTATGTACACACTTTCACCTCTTCACAAGACTTCTAGAAGTGTCAGTAAATTCTAAATACATGCTCTTGTTTTGTTTCTTTAGGTATCAACAAGATTCTGGGTATTACTGACAGCGATCTGAATGACAACTCATTAATATCAGCATGCCACGTTTGGGAAGCCAGACAGCCAAGCTGACTGCACAGGGACACAGGCAGCTCATGAGCAGTGCTGGGAAGAAAAAATGAGTACGGAAAACAGTGTCCCTACTCCTGCTTACAGAAGATGAGCAGAAATCCAAGAGCTGAATACAAAAGTAGCAGCATTTCTTTTCTCTGCCATGATTCAATATAGCCAGGACTGATTTCTGACAGCATAAAACATCTGGAAAACTTTCATTCTCAAGTCTAAGAGCCCAAGGTTTTGACAACTTGTCCAGAAATCCTACTTCCTTCCTTGGCAAAGGAAGTCTGTCTGAAAATGAGTGCCATGTAGGGACTTTACCTGTGATTTCATATGCCCAGACTGACATCAAAACATTGAAGGTTTGCCAGAATTGTTCATTTAATTAGTATTTTTTTAAAAAAAAAAATAGTCCCAGAAAAAGAAGCAAAGTAAACAAGTACTGCCAAAGCCTAAGCAGGGCGTGATGGCTAAAGCTCAGCTGTACTGTACACCAGATCCTGGCCAACACTGAGTTGACGTGGGGCGTGGTGGAAGCCCAGACACAGGGCGGGCATCCCTCCTCATGCCCCCATGCGCATGCAGACCTTCGCCAGTCCTGCTTGCTCCTGAAATGTCCCCTGTAAGGAGCCATTGATAGCAGCTGGAAGGTTACTTAAAAATCCCCCACCTCTTTGTAAACACAAAGCACTTCCCTGTGTGCTCAACCCACACTTAACTTGGGCATGAGTCAGGAACATCTTGTATTTTTAAAACAAATGTATTATATATATTCTGAAACACACCCTGCTCAACCTGAAGTGTTGAGGCAGTTAGAAAACACGCACCTGCATAAGCTTTTGGTGCTGGCCTCTAACTCTCAGGACCTATCCACACATCCTCTCACCTGCCCATTTTCCAATTGTCTGTTCATTGCCACCTATTTGATTACTTTCAGGGTTTTTTTCAGCTGAGACTGTCAACAAAAGTGTTGCCATTGCTGACATTTTGAAGCATCTCATGGCATCATCAGTGCAAGATGTTCTTTTGCAGGAAGCAGGGCAAAGGAGCACAAGAGAGGATATAATCATTTTGTTCAAACTCCACTATGAGAAGCTGGCAACAGGAGCACATAAACAAGCTAATCCCTCGTGCATCCCATTACTAGCAGATTTAGCTACAGGCATTAAAAAGGAGCAGATAACAGAACGTAAAAAGAGGCTGTAGAAGCAAAATGTTGATGATGATGTTTATTGTGAAATTAGATGTTCATTGTTCAGGATACTTGCACACATTCTTGCAGAAAAACATTCTGTAGTTTCTGGAAATGTGAAATTATTACAGGCTTATGGGTAGCTTACACTGAAGCATTTATTTATATTCATACAGATTGCAAGCCATTAGAAAATCTTGTGACACCTTTTACTGTGATTGCCTGTCAATTAAGACCCCTCCTCAGGGCCCTTTCCTGCCTGAGTACCTAAACCAGGGCTGCTTTCACACAGCTCTGCATTTTACATTTATTGGTTCTCCATCGTGAGAAGAGCCACAAAGCCACTTTCCTGATATGAATGCTTTCACCACACAACTACACAGCGTATTTCTGAGTAAGGGCAGGGCTGAGGCAGAGGTCCATATCGCCTGGCTCCAATTCCTACACGCCAGGGCCCCTGGCACAACCATATTACCTTTCATTAGGAAAAACATGCATGCAACAGCTTTATCCCTACTTTATCCCTAGTCTAGAAGAAACCTTGGATATTTTCTTATCCTCTTTATCCCCCAAGCCACTCTGGCCTCTGGAAGCCCCTGAAATGCATGATGCTCACAGACAGACCTGTAGGTGAAATGCACCATGCCTTGACGGGTGAGCCTGGCTACAGCTGCTGCAGCCTGTCAATCATAAACACCTACTGGTTTTGGTCACATCGTAGTTAAGGCAGCAATGGAAAATGAAGAGTTAGTCCTAAGTTTTGTGCTTGAAAAGTAGATATTTGGGGTTTTGGCCCGATGCCATTTTGTGGATTTGGCCAGCCATCAGCAGGATCACCCAAATCATGCTCTGTGGGGACTGGATTGGGTCCCAAAGCTTTGAGACCATCACACTGACCGTGCTCTGCTGAAGACGCTCTCTGACCTTCAGCCCCAGATGTCGCTCAAAATGAAATACCAAATGTGACATAAATATTGACTAGAAGATGATGCAGTAGAAGCCAGGTACAGCAGAGGAAATACATCACTCCCAAGTACTGCTATTTATTTTTAAATTTACTTGGTGCTCTTGCTTGTGACCTGCCAAGAGTAGGACTGATGTCTTAATTAGAGGCTTAAGAGGCATTTTCCCCTCCACATCACTGATGCCTCAAGCACTGTGCTTCTGAAGGGCCATTCTCCAAAGGTAAATAGCCTCCTCAGGCTTATTAAGGGTTGCACAGCACTTTTGAAGAGGTAAGAATAATTTCATTTATCAGCATGTGACATAATAATCTTCCTAAGAAAAGTCACATGCAAAAATAAAGCTCCAAGTGCTTTTTGTTTGGTGGATTAACTGAAAACAAACAAACAATTATTCCTTCAAAACTGTTTTTCCCTGCTGATCTAGCCTCAACACCATGATGTCAGACATTTATTCTGACATATGCTCAGAATCAAGCCAGCAGCTGAGTTCACACCTGTGGATATTCTGCACATTGGCAATAACAACAACAACACAGAAGTTCACATCAGCAGAAATGTTGCATTCACCTCACATCAGACTGACTTCTGCTTTTGGAGTCCTTGGGAAGCCCTTGGGAGTTTTCCCACTGTTTCTAATGAAAAATGAAAAACACGATAATCAAAAACTAAAGCAAGCAAGTAATGTTAGGAATAAACAAAGTACAACCAAGAAAGGATCACACTGCTGAAATAAATTCCATAATTCTTTCTTTGTAAGAAACATGAACATATTCAACGGCTTGCTTAGTCTGGTGCCTTTCATGAGACAGTGTCCCAAGTGTTTGCATGTTCTGTAAAAGAAACAAGACAGGGCTTGCACTACATTATTTTTGATCAGAAAATGTGTAAACACATTGACTTAACGCACCTTCATTGGCCCAACCACCCAACTCAATATATCTTCTGCTCAAGTACTTGATATACTCAAAGCCAGAACCAAAGTCCTCAGAGCTACATGGATATTTCATCTTGCAAGCTTGTCGAGTTTTTAAAGTGAATTTTGTTATAGTTCCTCTAAAAATGCCCAGAAAGGCTATGGTATCTGCATCTTTGGATATACTGAAAACTATAGATTCTGGACAATGCAATATAACATTAAGGTTATATTTGCTTTGACAAAGAAGGTGAAGCACATGATCTTCAGAAGTCCCTTCCAACCAGAATTATTCTACTATTCTATAGAGGTTTTGAGCATTTGCTGTATACATTTATTTTCATCATGAGCAAAATGCTGTTGAATGCATTGAATATTGAATATAATGCATGGCAAGGTGGAATAATGTAGTTGAGAGCTCCATGTGAGTATGCTATTCAGAGAGAAAATTATATTTATTCCAATTTCACAAATACATTTGCATTTTTAAAAAAAACAATCAAACTTATCATCTTCTCTTTACATTAGTCAGAGGATAGCAGAAGGAGACAGTCAGTTTTCAAAAGCTGACACCGAGAATTCAGCTTCCAAATGTTGTCCAACGTGAAAGCCCAGCCCTCCCGAGGCCTGGCTGAGGCCTGGCGGCCTGCAGGCTGTGTTCGAACTGATTCCAGCCTGACTTCCTTCGAGAAGTGGGGCTTCACCTCTGACTGAGAAGTGAGCAATGGGATCCTCTTTCCTCAAAGAGAAATGAAATCCAGGCATCTACACGCTTCAGTGTGAAAAGGTCACATCGTACCTATTTCATCCACACGGCGTTCTTCTGTCAGAGGCAAACATCCACAGCATTTCAAGCAGCTCACAGATCTGTTTGGAACGGTGAGCTGTTAAGCTGTCTCCCCATATGTCTCCTCTGAGCTTTTCCTTGTCATCTTGCAGAGATAATCATTTAAACTCTAACAAGCTTATATATATTCCCTTACGCTTCCCCCTCACATTTTGTGCAAAATGGCGACCACAGGTGGGGCAGGAGGACAAGCCCTCATCCTCCCTGAGCCCTTGTCAATAGATTTTTTTGAGGTCACAGGTCAAACACACTGCAGAATTCAATCTGCTGGCACAGCCTGTCCAGGAGTATACGTCATTAGCTGTGAGGAGCTCTACTTTTACACAGACATAAGAAGCCTCTTCAGGGCACATGTCCAGTTCTGCTCATGTCCCTCTTGTCACTCCTGTGCTCCTCAGACAGCACGTCCACTACAGCACTGGGGGGAACACTGGGCATCCAGCAGACAACAGACAGAAAAGAGGTTATCTTCAGGTGCCAGGGGCTGGCAGTGAGCTGGGCTGGGCAGATCACACACTGTGCAGACCAGCGAACAGCAGCCAAGGGGCTTCAGGGATCCTGGTCACCTCAGAGCTGCCTTCCTCTGTAACACGTGGATGAGGATTAACAGCTGCCCATTACGGCATCCAAAAAACCCTGTGTTTTAACAAGCCCTTTGTTTGTTCTTAATTTTTTTTTTCTTTAAAGTAATGAGCTCTGCAATATAACCAGGAAACAAAGCAAAGCGAACAGAAATGCATGAAAGAAAGAACGGCGAGGTGTCCATTGTGCTGTTACCAACGGGTGAGTTATTAACGCCAAGCATTTTTTGACCTAAGAAAGGCTTACTGTTCCTCAGAATATCTCTGTTTTGGAAACTGTTAAACCAGAGATCTGAAACATAACCTCCTTCTTCCCAAACCACATGTATATCTTCAGTGATTAATTTGGGGTGGATATTACTGCAGCTCTCCTTTCAAGTAACGCGTAACACATCAGTAGTATCCCAGTTCGCTGATCTCCTCCAAGCTCTTCAGATCCTCCCACAGACAGACAGCTCTGTCACAGAAGCTAGGAACTGTCACACATCCCTATGTTCCCCATGTCTGTAGAGAAGGAAGTGGGAGCCCCGCTGAACTCAGCTATCAGGATGTTGATTAACAATCAGAAACGGAAAGAGCTCGCAGGGCTCAGCCTCCCAGACCATGCCTGCATTCAGCAGTGCTCCAGCTGGGTCTGGCGGGAACCCGCATGTGGCAGCTGATCCTCCCACCTGCCCTGCTATGGCGAGCCCATGTCTCCTGCCCAGCCCCGGTGTGGTGCCACCCCCGCAGCTGGCGGTGCCTGCCCCACCATGCCACCAGGTCACTGCCTGGCAGCTCTCAGCATGGCAATGGAACGGGGCACACGCACAGCTACACTGCAGGGACAGACCTCCTGAATCTCTTGCTGTATTCACCTCACCTTGGTTTCCTGAAGCCACCAAAGTCACAACCCCTCCATGCGTTTTGGTGGCTGCTGCCTGTGCAGGTCTGCCAGGATTGTGTGCGGAGGTATACAAACATAGAACCCTTAGAGTTGGGAGGGACCTGTAAAAGCCATCTGGTCAAACTCCCCTGCAGTGAACAGGGACACCTACAACTAGATCAGAGGGCTCAGAGCTTGGTCCAGCCTGACCTTGAGTGTCTCCAGGGATGGGGCTTCCACCTCTGGACAGCCTGTTCCAGTGCTTCACCACCTTGACTGTAAAAAAACTGACACGGTCAACAGGACACAGCCGGGCAAGGAGGGCTTCGAACTCTGAAGTCCTCACGTTGGAGACAGCCAAGCTTGCCCTTTCCCTCAGCACCCTCTTGCTTCACAGCAGTATCCCCAACGCCGGAGCTGCCGCAGCACCGGCGCTGGGCAGCAGGCAGCTGCGAACCTCAAAGACGGCCGAGGGGGCACTACGCTCGTTCCATCCTCGCGGCTCTTTTTCACACCCAGTGCTTTGGCCGGAGACACCCCTCAGGCGCCTNGCTGCGCAGCGGCGGTACTATGCTCACGCGGGTGAAGTCCGCCGTGGCCAATTTCATGGGCGGCATCATGGCTGGCAGCGCGGGCGGCGAGCACGGCGGCGGCGCGGAGCTGCCGCTGCGCTTCCCCTACGGGAGACCCGAGTTCCTGGGACTGTCCCCGGACGAGGTCGAGTGCTCCGCCGACCACATCGCCCGCCCCATCCTCATCCTCAGCAAGGAGACGCGGCGCCTGCCCTGGACCACGGGCTACGCCGAGTGAGTACGGCCGCGGGCAGGTGGAGCGCGGCCGGGCCCCGGGCTCCGCTCCGCCCTTCCATTCCCCTCGGCCCTTCCGCCGCCTCCCGCGGCCGCTCCCGGCCGTGCCCCGGGCCTGCGCCGCACCGGTGGTGGCCCGGTCCCGGCCGTGGCTTCGCACCTGGGGAGCGTAGCGGGGGTGTGGGGAGAGGCGGCCGGGAGCGCCGGGGAGGGCACCGGGATCGCTCCCGTCCGGCGGTGGGGACCGTTCCCGGCCGTGACCCGTCCGTTGGCGTAGGACCCGGCGTGGCCGGTGCGTGTCAGTGCTTCCCGCTGCCCGGGGGCGGGCTAGGGGCACCTGCCCGGCACAGGAGAACCCGCCCGGCGCAGCTTGGCGTTCCCCGAGAGCCTGGGAGTCGCGGGGAGCCCGAACCCTGAGCTGACCCCGCATCCCGGAGCGGGCTCTCCCCGCAGTTTGCTGCTCCGATGCGGGCAGCGCTGGCGGTGTCACGTTGCGCCCTCAGCCCGGGCTGCAGGCGGAGGGCAGCGCTGGGACGCGGGTCCCCATCCCGCCGGCAGCGGGGGCGACTGCAGGGGCAGCGCACGTCCTTGCATCCTGTGCGCACCCTCCCCTGGCGCTGGGAGCGGGGCTGAGCATGCGGCTTCTCTCTCCGAGCCCCGGCCGTGCCCGGCTTGCCACCCGCTGAGCCCCTCCTGGCTGCTCTTTGGGCATATGTGAGTGCCTGACAAAGCCACTGCAGCGAAGGCTTCTTGGTGCTCGGGAACGATTGCTAGCTTTATTTAAAAGGTTGGTGTGAGCTGCTGCATCGTTGGGGCCGCTGAAATAGGGAGTCATAGGAGTTTGAATCAGATTGTTCTCCTCACATCGTTAAAGAATCAAATGTGCTGCTGAGCCAATTCCCCAGGAACTGTGAGTTTAAATGTTTAAAAGTAAGCTCTAATTGTTCTGCTGCTATAATAGTCCCTTAAAAGCAATTCCTTACCAAAACAATAAGTGCTGCTATTCTTAGCTCAGTGCTGGGGCTGTGGCTGGGGGCAGGCTCTGGGTGTGTGCCCCCCACTACCTGCAGCCCAGGCCAACAGGGAGGCGTGGGAGGATGCAGGGTTGGACTCTTATGTACTTGTTCTCATGGGCTCTGAGCAGCTGGGTGAGTTGGGATGTGTGCAAAAGTTACTGGCCTTCTCCATTCCTATTGCTGTCTGCGTGACTAGAGATCAGCCTTTGGCTTTATCCCTCCTTTGCTTTTGGTTTTTGCCTCGTCCCCTCCCGGTGCAGCCCTGGTTGCAGCACTGCCTTCAGTGCTTGCAGAGGTGCTGTGGGGCTGCTCCTGGGAGCACTCGTCTGCACCCCTGGAGCAGGATTTGGTGGCAACCAGAAAGTGTCAAAGTGCTCCCAGTGCTGAAGCTGAGAGGAAAGCCGTGCTGCCAAAGTCATGTTGTCATCCAAAGCCAAAGCGATGCCGCAGACATAACGTGCAAAGAAAGAAAGAAATAAGGACAAAATTTGGTTTTACCAAACTTGGCTTTTTTTCCTCCCCTCCTACTGAACTGTTACTGGGCTCTGAAAATAATTGCAGGACTTGCTTCGAGGTATGTGTTCAAAATATCTGTTTTCTTTTTGGAATGCCTTTGAATTAAATGGAGAAAAGGAAAGGGAAAATACCAGGAAGGTCAAATTACTATTATACATACTTTTAAGCTTGTTTGCTTGCGGAATGTGGGGGAGGAAGAACTTGTATGCCATTGCTTAGCATTGTGTTGGCATCTATATTCAGGGAACTCCCAGAGCGGTGTTTGCCTTTTGGTACAGCGCGAATGAGCACTTGCAGGAATGTTGGAGGCTCCGTGTCCCACCAGTGGCTTGCGGCATGCACCCAGGGCTGTGGTTTACCACGTGTTTCACCAGCTTGTCGGCAGCAGGAGCTCTGGGCAGCAAGTTTTGGCTCCTTGAAGTTAAGGAGAGGTTTGTTGCAGACTCATAAGATGAGGATTTTTTCCTTGGAGAGAGTACGTTCTGCCTTTTTGTCTTTGCCAGCCACAGCACAGTGGGGTTGGAGTCAGTGGGTTTATGCTCCCTGCCTAGCACCAGTGCTTGTCCTGCTGCCCTTGGAAGGAAGCTGTGCCCCAAGAACAGAGCAGGTGTTTCAGGGTTAGAACTGGTCCCTGTGCTGCAACTAACGCAGTCCGAGTCCGCAAAACAGGTAGTTTTTTCAGGGGCTTTTTTCTGTACTTCTGGTTCTTGAAGATAGGGACCCACCCTCGACAGTGATAAAGCAGCCCATTATTTACCCCATTATTTTCTTCTCCTTAGCATCTGTGTACGTGCCTGCTCACCACGGTTGTCCCCCTGGAGCAAGTACTGCTCCTTCTCCTCCTTCCCTTTCTCTCGCTTTGCTCACGCTGAACTTTTTTGTAACAGATATTTTTGCAATATTGCTCATCCATGTCATATTTTAAGTAGGTAATTTTAAAATAAGTTATCTCTGTGGTATTATGCAGTGAAATGTAAATGAGCATTTAATTTTTATTATTAGCTTCCTTTCTTTTAGTGGTATAATCATTATGCAAAGCACGTAGGCAGGCAAATGAAATCTTCAAAAACATACTTGGTGCTGGGATAAAACATCATCGCTTCCTGAAATTTCAGTAGGAATCCCACAGGGATCCAGCTTTCCTTAGTGAGCAGGCTGAGGACTGTCAGAACATCTGTCCTGCTGCCCCTTGCTCATGTGGAGGTCCCAGGACCCTGAGTTCGTGCTGTTCTGCAGAGTGGCAGAAGGCTGGCAGAGGTCTCAAGGAGAGACGCTCTTATGCCACAGGCGCTCTTCTGGTGGTCAGCGAACTGGATAGAGATAAAATGAAAACTGCAGACCACATCCAGTAACCCTTTCAGTTGTCTTTATAGGTATCATTTTGTTTAGAAATAGTTTTTAAATCAAGGGCATCCCTAGCATAGCTCTACTGAGTGTCGTTAGCTGATATGCATTAGGAATGGCTGAGGGAGAGAGCAGTCTGTTAACAAACATTCCTTTAAGCCTGCCTTTAATCCGGAGGAGTGAGGAGGCTTGCAGCTCTCTGAGAAGCTGTGATTTATTTGAGTGAGGAGGGGGTTCCTGCCTGACACTGCATTTACTCCTTGCCCCCTGCCGTCTGCAGGCAGCTGTGCTCCCAGGCTGCGGGGTTGCACCACAAACTGCTTTCTGAGCTTGAATTGCCGGCTACCAGGAGGACAGTTTCCTCTGTAGCCCCTTTCTGTGCCAGTTCTCAGCATGTTACAGCCTCTCCCTTGCAGGGCTTCAGCTAAGCTGCTGCCGGCCCCAGTGCTGAACTCTGAAAGTAAAGTAGAGGCAGCAGTAGGGATGGAGTGCATGGCATTAGGTGGCTTGGATAGTATTCGTCCATGTCTGAGCTCTACCCATAGCGTTATTTTTCACCTTTTGGTCTATCTATCATGTTCCTACCTTGAAAGTAGAGGATGAATGGGGTGGAGCAGAGCCTTCTTCTCCTGGCCGATCACATATGGCACGCAAAGCAATTGATCCTGAACTTGCAGTTGACAAAGTAGTAGTCTGCCTTATTCTGCTGAAGTTACAGCAAAACTGCAACTGAATGACATTTTGTGATAGGAAAGCAAAACTTGAGCTGTTTTTTATCTGTTTTGAATGTGAACGTTCATTTCTGGTGGTCCAGAACTCAGTGCTGCAGTTACTTTTCTAAATAAGAGTCCTAGGGGTAGGAACATAACTGTCTTTTTCTGTGTCATGTGCTTTCTTCTCTGTTTTCTTTTCTTACCTTCCTATGATCTCTTTGGAGACTGATATAAAAAGGTACTGTGAAGCGCAGTTCATCGTGTGTTTAAGGGAAATGTGGAAAGAGGCTCGGTCATGTCTGTGACTTCATGCAAAAACTTGTTTGGCTTTAATTTTTTTATTTACTGAATGATGAACCCTAGATATCTGTGCAGCTCCAAGTTCTAATAGGTAGACAAAAACTAAGCTTCTGTGGTGTGTACGTGTCTTGGCTTTATAAAATCAATTTATTATCCCAGCGGTGCCTTTTGCTTGATGAGCCACGAAGTCCAGGCTCTTTTTTCCATAATGCTGCGTTTCAGTAGTCTTGCAGCGCTGTGGTTTCTCCGCTCTGCAGGCCTGCAGTAGCAATTACATTTTCTCTGTGGCAGTGACTAGTGACCCATAATGGATGCAGAGTTGTAGGTGAAGTATTACGGCTGTGTCCTTCTGCGGTGTTATTACCGGGACACGTTGTCACAGCAATAACTTAAATTTAAAATTAAAAAGGCAAAGGGTGGGAGGGAGAAGGGGAGCTTATGGATTTTTTTTCCACTCTAAGTACTGGTTGTTTTGTAAGGCTGATGATGTTGCATCATATTTTCTTGTGCTGTGCTACTTAGCTTATAGGAAATGAGTGTACATGAGGATCTAGTGAAGGTACTTTATTAAAATCATTTCGATTCGTTTTCAGTCATTCTGTATTTTAGATTGGCGCAATCAAGCTAAAACTTGTTAATTGTCAGGGTTAAGATAACAGAGAGGTAGCTTTCCACCTGAAGCACCTGGACATGCTGTCTAGACTGAACTCTTTATAAAAACGTCCAGCGTTGTGATACTACTCTGAGGTAGGTGAAACCTGCCCAGGGCTGAGGGGTGGGACAGACCAAAGCACGGGAGTTACTTGTCCTGAGTTGGATGGTGTGTTGGTGCCGGAGGACAGCACAGCTCCTGATCTCTTATGCTGGTCCCCATTGCCCGCTATTAACAGGCGAAAGCTCAGCAGTTGGCTCCTGTGAATTGCAGGTTAGGTTCTCCTTTCTGGGAGCCTTCTTTGGAATCGTCAGCTGGGAGCATGACTCATCCCTGCCTGTAAACAGGTTTCTTCTCTGTGTTCTGTTTGGTACAAATTTCAGAGGGACAGCATGCCCAGAAAGAGGAATACCTTTTTTGTCTTGTTCTGTTTGTCTTTTTTCTCTGGTTGAATACACAGAAATAATGAATTACTTTCCTTTTTAAACTTTTTAAAAACTTGTTTACTTTTCTCAGTGTCTGGATAAAATTACATTCCTTTATTCTTTCTGTAGTTCAGAATGTAAGGCTGAGTAGGACCTGATGGATGATCTAAAATTTCAAATCCCGTATGTGTACCTAAAGAAGCCTGAATGCTCTTCCTGTGAATGAATTATTCTTTTATGCATAATGTAATCTTGACTTCAATATGCATTGCCAAACTTATTTAAACCTGAACCCATAAAAAACAGCCTACAGAAACCTCATGGTAGCTGTAAGAGCTTCAGAAATCCCTCTGCCTGTGCAAGAGCTTATGCCGTAATGCTTAGTATTTATGAAATGCCTCTAATTTGCCAAGTGTCTTGCAAACAATAATTTCAGAATAACCTCTGAGAAAAATGTACATGTGCAAATGTTCTGCTTCCTCCGATGAAGAAACTGAGGCATTGAGGATAAGCTCTGGCAAGGGGTGTGATACGCATGTGGAAAATGAGTCCTGCGTTCAGAGTTGTGTGTTTGGATGAAACGATTTTTCCTGCCTTTGTGTGCTTGGCTTTTCCTATGTCGTCTCTGATTTCTTAGAACTAATGTGAAGGAAGAGTAAGTCATGTGCTCTGGTGTTCTTAATGTTGTCTGAATTGCATGCATGTGATTCCCAAAGAGGCGGGTAGGAAATCCATCCCATTGCGCTGCCTCATGCTGTTGGCCTGGGGGCTGAGGACCAGTGCTATCCTAGGAGCTCGCTTGGTCCCAGCTCCCAAAATGGAGAGCAGCTGTGGCCCCAGGCAGCCCTGGTGTGGGTGATTTCACCAGGCACTGTCAGTGTTCAGCCAACGCTCCAGCTTGACTCCTTTGTCTGGGGTCCAGCTGCAGTGCTCAGGAAGGTGCGTGCCGTAAAGAAATGTGACAGGGCTGTGCCCCTGAGGGCAGGCCTCTTCCAGTGCGCGAATGTGATCAGATGAAACATGGTCACATCGACCTTGAAGGGAAGCAGAGCTGCAAAGCACAGTTATCCCTGTGATGGGTCCTGTGAATTGCATGAGGAAGAAATACGGTGTGTGGGTTTAAGGACCGATCAGTCAGTTCTGTGTTGGGCTGCATCCCAAATAAAACTCTTGTTTGAACTCAGTGCTCTATGATGCAAGAGATCTTACCAGGCAACTCCAGCTCGGTGTTAACTGTGCTTTTTGTTATTTTTTAACTAAGAACTCTTTTTTCCTCCCAGTGATACAGGAAGAAGGTGAGTCGTAAGTCTTGGCTCCCACTTGGCCAGTTGCATTTACCAAGCAGGCAGGGTTTATGTTCAGGATGGCTGCCTGCAATAGACGGCAATGTACCCTGTGGTTTCCTCCCCACTTCATCAGGTGGAGCAGAAGGGGTCACGGTTTCAAGTGCTCAGCCAACAAAGCTGTTCAGAGCTTCAAGAGAAACCTTACCTTGTGTCCAGCCCTTGCAGCCCAAACTCGACAGGCACAGGGTGGCAGTTATCCTCATTTGGGATCCATGTTTGATCATCTGTGTTCAACTTAATTTCCTTTTCTTTCTTTCCTTTAATGCTAAAAGTTGTGTTTATACTCGAACACCTCAGTGCTGTGTGGCCACAGGTTTGATGGCCATGGTGGTGCTCCTCCCAGAGTGTCTCCAGGTTACATTGACCTCTCTCCTCTTGTGCAGAGATCAGCCTGTCCATTGGTTTTGCTTCTGATAACATCTGATTTTATTTTTTTTATTTTTTTATTATTTTTTTAACTTTGGACATCTCTGCTGGAGGAGGAATGCTGTTGAATCCTGTTGGCTCTGCACTGGTCCTGGTGGTTACTCTGGCTGAAAGGTGGATAACCATTTTCAACCTTTTTTCCTCCCCTCCTTTTTGAAGTGCTACCATAAGATGTTCAATCCTGGCTGACTGGTTTTAATGTTGTTCAGGGTCCGTGCCCTCAACCTGGCTTTTGGTTGTGATAGCACCTTGGCACCATGACTTGGTGCAATCAGACCATCTTCGCTTTCAGGGAGGGAGAGCAGGGGGAAAGTAGGTTTCTGCTGTAATAAAGACTGAGCTTTGATCGCGTATTTTGTTATGCATGTTTTGTACCATAAACAATTGGTTTGGGGAGGGGGACAGCATCTGTGTGTTTTGGAGTGCAAGTGCTCTCTGTGTGTTCAGTCTGCAGTGGTTTGTGGACCACGATCTGATGCTCTGCATGCCACCGCTTCAGAACTGCTGCGGCAAAGTGTCCTTGGACCAGCATTAGATCTCCAAGGTTGTCTAGGGATTCTGTTGTTGTCATAGCTCTGCTTTCAAAGTCTTCCCTGTTAAGTTCTTCTGTTAAACTGCTGGTCGCACAGCTAGGTGTCCTGCTTGTGTCTCTGACCCTTTGCTCAAAGGGACCAATAGGTGAAATCTCGCTTTGCCTCTGCTCCTGCTGTGAGCCCTTTCAAATTTTCCAGTTTGTTCTATGGCCTGTTGTGATAATTTTTACTCTCACCTCTCTGCAGGGAGCTTGGAAAGAAATCCAGGTCCAGCCAAGCTCCGCAGCAGATCTTTTTTAATTTTTTTTTGGACAACGCTGATTCATTGATGCTAAGTATTGTTTGTCTTTAGGTATGTATTAGAGGTCTCCTCGGAAACAGATGTGCATGATTGTAATGGTGTAAGATACCTACCAAACAACTAACCATCTGGTCCCTGGTGGAGTATCACATTGGCAGTAGGACTGAGGATAGATCTCCAGCTCTTGGCTTGAACAGTGCTCTGTTTTGTGAGGTAGTCTAAGGAGGAAAAAGAAGTTACCCCTCTGTTCCTCAGTGATCTCAGTATCTTCAGCTGCAGCAAATAACCACGTGGACAGGTGTGCTGCAAGCTCTGATGTGTTCAGTCCTCCCGAAACAGCAGTTTCAGCCTTAAACCCTGTTGTGAAACGCCTGATACTCATTCTCCAGGGTGAAGCAGGATCCTCTGCACAGCCAGCTGCCTGGGCAAGGCTTTTGTCTTCTAGTGTAGGTGTGGTGTTGAAAAGGTGCAGCACTGTAGGCATTGCAGCTTTGAGTTTGGAGGCTTTTTGTTAGAAACCTAACAAAGAAGATGGAAGATGAATTTTAGTGAAGGTCAGTGTGTTTCCCAAAGTGCCACTGGTTGTTGTTTATTTTCTTCACCTCCCCCTCTTTTGAGGAAAGTTGTTTTTTCTTTTTTCTTTTTCTTTTCTTTTTTTTTTTTTTAAAAAAAAAAAATTCCTTCTTACCTTTTTGATGGGTCATGTGGAAGAGAAAGCAAGAAGCTGGAAGTCCAAGAGTGGGAAGCAAGCCTTCCTGTAGTAGCTAGTTGGGAAGAATGCTCCTGAAATGACTGCAGTCCCCAGGATATACCCTGGGAGCCAAGTCCTGCCCAATGAGTGCAGTTTCCTGATCCATTTCAAGGCAGGAGCCTTGTGTGCAACCCGCCATGTCCATGCCTCACTGGCTGCATGTGCCAGGCTTTCTGAGCAGCACAAACATGCTCAAGAGTCCACTCTTCCCATATATCTGTCAGTTTCGGTGGCTGTGCAGGAGTTTTAGTGTCCCTCTAGACCCCATTAATCCCCATGGCTCTGCTTCAGTACAAGTGTCTTGGTATTTTGAGTGCAGGTCTTAGTTTTTTGTTTATTTGTTCAGCAGTATGTGATGCTTTGCAGAAGCCTGTGCATTAAAACTGTGTTCCTTAAATTACTGCTTGTAAATGTGCTTTTTAGAACAACATGTTAGAGAAAGTGCTTTTTCTTCCAAATCTGTTTTAACGGTATTTGTTTTCAGAAGTGAATACTAAATTTTGGTGCTGAAGTTGACCCTAAAACCCAGTTCAAACTAGTTTTTGTTTCTCTTTGCTGCACTTATTTGTAGGTGTCTTGACTGAAAAAGGAAATTAAGTTTTTTTTTTTTTTTTCCCTCATTTCTTTCCAAGGTTTTACACACTGGATCTTAGTTCAAATTTGTAATGTTTTCCCTTTAGAAATTCTAAAAGCCATAGAGTGAAGCCTGCACTGTGTGTGTGGTGTTGCTGCGAATGGAGTATGCCTTTTGATTCAGGTATTTGGGTAGGTGTTCAGAATTGAAAAATAGTGCTCATAAAGCTAACTTCAATGAATATCGTTGCTTAAATCATCACATGCATCATAGCTTTGTGGGTTATTGGTCTGAAATGAGCAATTTCCATTTTGCAGAATATAAATCAAACTTCTCCTAAGCATACCCACCCTTCCCTCAAAAAAGCAAGTGTTTTTCATCCCTTTTCATGCATCTTTAGAAGATGAAAACTTAAATCAGGCACACATGCTCCAGATCGCTATTATCAGGAAATAAGATAAATGAGAAGATGTAGATGTCCACTCTTCTAGGCTGAGACTCCCTCCAGTGTACTTGTCAATGTCATTTTAAGGTCTCTTTGACCCTGTCTGGTAGTGCAAAGCCGGGAATTACGTCCAAGCAAGTGCCTTCTGCAACCCCTCTGGCATAATCCCCTAAACCCCCAGGTCTGTGGATTGTAATTCTATTAGCTGTTAATCAAATGAAGTCAGGAAGAATGCAGCTGGTGTGCAGGAATGTGGGAAGTTCCCTATCTCTGGCTGTAATCCAGCTTTTAGAGGAAAAAAAGTTATAGGCTAATGTGATTAACTGTAATCCCATTCTTGCTTGGTTTGAGAGAAATGTCTGATGCCTACATCTCCAGAGAGCTAGCTGGTGCACCCATAGGGCTTCTGTGGAGGGGCTGGGATTTGGCTGCTCAGCTGCTTGTCTGGGGAAAAAAACACCAGTGGGAAGAGAGGAATGAACTCTCATAGCTGGCGCTTAGATTGTAGTCTTTGTTGCGCTGCATAGTTTAGAAATCTGAAGCCAAGAAGATGTAAGCAGAAACACAAAATGAGCATAATCCTTTCGGGTATCTACGTGTGGGTATAAACAGGCAAGAAACAACTTGGAGGTAAACTACAAATTGCTCTTTTGAGCTTTGCAGGCACGAATGTTTCCATTAGGATCCTGTTATTTGTTAATATGTTACTGCTGCTGACAAAATTGGTATTCTGGTTTATTTAATGCAGACTAGGGACAGAATCTTCTCTTTTTAAAAGCTGCAACTTTGTGTTGAAGTGAAGGGCCTGGGGAATTTTTTCCCAGTGGAGAACTTGTTTTTCCTTTTAGCATTAAGGGAGTGGGTGCGCTAACTTGTTGAGAGGCTGATACCAGGGTGTTAGAAATGCTGCTGGAGAGAGAGAGGTGGGGCTCTTCATGAAAAGGGTCGAAAACGCCTTGCCGTGCGTACTGGCAGCTGGAGTGCAAAAAACAAGCTGCTCTGGGAGCAAAGATAATCTTTTTGCTGTGTGAAATGGGAAGTGCAACCTGAGATAAAGGTCTTTCAATGCCACATCATTTGAAAGTTGGCTGCTGTCAGGTGGTGGCCTTTGGGAGCAGTGGGGCTCCCAGCACTGCCACTGCTGGGGCTTGTCCTTGTTTCTAGGGACATGATGGATGAGGTGTGAGGTAGCTGTGAGAGTGGGCAGAAAAAAAGCCTTGTTCACATCTTGTTCGTTTGCTGGACAGGTTGAAAATAAATATGGCTAATTTTGGAGGCAAATGCTGCTTGAGGCCTCTGGAGAGGAGTGAGACCTGAAGACTGAGTTCACTGCCCTTTTAAGCAGTAAATTTGAGATGTGCAGTTTCCCTCAGTCTTTACATTGCACTGAATTGAGGCTTGCCCTTGTCTTTCCACCATGTTCCCCTCCCTTGCTAGAGTGGCAGTGGTGGCATTAGGTGGGGAGGCCTGGTGGTGGCTGCCCCAAGGCCTGGGGAGAGGAGACGGATGCAGGCCCTGTAGGAAGGCCTGCCCCATCCCAGCTGTAACCTGCCTGTTAGCTCCCTGAAGGAAGAATGCAAAGTGGCGGAAGGGTCCCTGGATCAGTTACAAAGGATTACTAATTTTGTCTTTGGTGCATAATAAGCTTTAGGTGTCAGTCCCCTCACATGGGTTCAAATGCTTGGAAAAGTTAGGCAGTGCAGGAGCAATAACACTGCAACCAAACAGTGTAGTGCATATCCAGTCACCAGCTAGGCTTAGTCAAGGTCATATTTGGAAAGGTTGTGCCAGACTGCCTTCCTCACAAGTAAAAATTATTGTTTAGTTTAAGTATGGTGTAAGAGATGCTGCCTCTCTTGCAGTTGCTTACAGACCTGAAGTTTTGTGTATGTGGTGTCACTCCTGTGTTCCCTCGCAGCTTCCTCTACTGCTAGCAAACCTCCTGCGCCCATCATGTAAATAAATAAGTGGTTTTAAAAAAGAAGCAAAACCAAAACTATGGGATAGTTGAAGGGAAAGTTTTTGTTCTTCTTTCTCCTTGAAACTTTGTTGCATTCCCTGAAGAGCTTGGAAAGACTAGATGAGTAACTAGATGTATTTAATCATGGAGAAATGTAAAGATGGTTGGCTGGGATTATGTGAACAACTGTTACATAGATATGTGCTTTGAAATTACTGTAGCCCCTCTAGCATCCCTTTAGTGAGCTACCTAAAATAGTTGCTCAGAGTGTATTCAAAAAGCCAAAGAAAATGTTAGAAAGCAAGGGAAGTGGGGTGCAATGGATTGCCTCTGCAGAAATCTGCATTTAAAACACTATTAAGAATAGTGTTCAGCCTTAATTACGAGCAAAGCTTGAAAACGAGAAATAATGACTATGGAAAAACCATTAGGAAATGCAGAGTAGTTGGAAAACGGGAACAGAAACTAAGCCTATGAAAGCAGGAGAGAACACGCTGAAGGCAGTCTAAATATTTTTGTATCAGGGGAAAGGTTTAACAGAAATAGAAACACCTATCACTGGCCATAAGCAGTGATAAAATATGATGTTTCTATCTCTAACTTAGAGTATATGAGCAGAAGTCACTGCATGAGGACATACAGTGGTCAAAGGCCTCTTTGGCAGATTGGGGCCTTCTGTTTCAGGGTATTCGGAGGCCTTGGATCGGTCGGTGAAAATCATGTTAGATGTAGGTGTCATGAAAAGCCAGGGGCTTTTTTTCTTTATTTTAAAGAAGATGTAACCTCTCGTGCTCTGCTGCTTGGCAGATGACTCTGCTGATCATTAATTGTTAGGAATTGCTCTGCTATGGCTGAGTTCATTCCTTCATTAACCTGGCATTTCTCACACTTCCACTGGGAATCACAAGTCTGCAACTGAAATCAGGGTGTAATTAGGGGTTCATAAACTGAGCTACTGTGAAAATTCTCCCTAGTGTGTTTCTGTTAGGAATGACAATCACTCCAACATGTGCTAGAAGGCTCTTCTGTGGAGACTACAATAGAAATTGAAAATGGCAGCACAAACTGTACCAAAAAGCAGTATGTAGATTTTCTGCACTGACTGGGAGGAAATTCTTGAATAGAAGCTCTTTTGTAAGGGTGGGCTGAGAAGTCGCTATGTTTTAATAGTCCATAGTTGAGTACTGCAGAAGCAACTTTTTTGTTTGAGGTTAGATATGCTTATTTTACGGAATCCTGAAATAAAAGGTTTTTCCAAGCTCTGTAACGTCTGATTCTTCACCTTTCTGTTCTTGTGTAATATTTTAGCCAGCATTCCCGAAACCAAAAAAGTAGAAGAAATACATGCAAACAGCTGTCCCTTTTCTGTTCTCTGTCTGGATCTGCAGTTGAGACCCCAGCCCTCCAGCAGTGTGGCGGAGCTGTGAGCTTCCACACTGCCCTCCCCAACCTTGCAGGAGTGCCACTGGGAAAAGACTTTGTAAAAATAAACATACTGCTCCAGTAAACAGTCGAACGTTGTTGCAGGCAGGTTGTAAGGCTGGTAGCACAAAGGTGCATGAGTAGCAAATGGATTAGTCAGAATCATTCAGCAAATAGCTCTGGAGGAACAGTAAGATTGTCTTGACTTTTAAAATGAGAATGGAGTTTGAAAATTGTTTCCCATGTGAGTTCTAACAAGGCCTGAAGGAACCAAAATATCTCCAGAGAAACAGTCATACTTGCAAGCAGCACAGAGCAGGCAGGGTTTGCTCTCCAGGCAGAGGCACTTTCAGTACAAAAGCACCTGGTGCTGACAGTGGTGTGTCACGCAGCGGAGTGAGGGGTGTAAGTCACGTGTGGAGCTAAAAGCACATTTTGCAGGAGAGCTCATCTTACCTGGAATTAAAAGGATGATTGTGTAGGCAGAGATGGGGGCATTGTCATTTCAGGGAGTGGAAAAACACAATGGAGTTTTCATACAGCAAGCACTTGTTTGGGAACGCTGCTGCTAGAACGTCTTCATGAGCTATTACTCCCCTACCTCTGAAATAGTGAAACACATCTACAGATAGGAGCTCATGCTATATTCTTCAGAAAAGATGGCTGTGAATTAAAGTGAAAATATACCTGGTAAGCTGTGTGAGTTTAGCTATGTAGAATTTAAACTTATAGGGATATGGGAGGAAGTGTGACTGCAAACTCAGGAGTGAAAGAGTATCAACTTCTTTTAGGAAACAGTGTGAAATCTGAGCAAATACGTGAGATTGAAGAAATACCTGACACACTGCCGTGTTGCTGTGTAAATAGTGGTTACTCTTTGCACAGGACTTGATATGCTTTGGGTGGCTTGTAAGAAAAGCCCTCTCCTTTTTCTGTGTCTGTTTACCTGCTGCCCTGCAACAGTAGGCAGTGGAGAGTTGCAAAAGCTTTCATTTTGCAGCAGTGCTCTTAAGCTCTGTGGACAAGGGAAGCAGTGGTAACGTGGCTGTGGAATGGGAAGCTGGATCTGTGGTCTTCAGCTGAAGAGAAAAGGGATGCACTGTAGAAAGCGTTGACTTCTCACACTCTCTTCATGCAGTTTGTAGGATGTCTTCAGATCTCCCCCTCACCAGAGGGGTGACGTGGCTGTAAAAGCTGACTTCTGTCCATCTCTTTCTCCATGTTTCATATTGAAGAATTAAGTGTGTCCACCAAACTGTTGAGTAGTCTAGCAAGGTAGTTAGGGATATGTTTCCTCTCAGTCAACTTTGAAAAGAAATTTGGTTCAGAAATCTGAAAATAAAAACTGACAACTCATTGAAGTCTAGGACCATTATTAATGTTGCTCTATAACAAATGCAGACTGTGTGTGTCTGTCTGCCTTACCTGGTGGTTGCAGCTGTGTACCACAGCTCAGAGTATAGGTTTGGTCTGTGTGTGTTGGCAGTGACCTGTTACGTGATGTTTTGAGGAGGAAATTGTTGTCTTCAGAAAGGCCATGTTAGGCAGGTTTTGAAAGACTGTGAAACTGTTTTCTTTATTGTAAACAAAATCCTTTCCTCATTCAGAACACGTCCAACTGGTCTTAGAGACAGTTCTGTTCTTGAAAGTGTATTGTTTTCTTATGCCTGTTATTTTCCTTTGTCCCTCCCCATCAAATTGCTCACTTGAAATTCCCCACTGTTTGTTTTCAACAAACAGAGAACTTCTAATTATATCTTTATCTAAGAGTGCTGCTGCTGCTCTTTAAGTACTGNAAAAAAAAAAAAAAAGCCACGTTGCTTGACTTTGCAGCTGGACTGATCATCTAATGCAACAGGTGTGCTTCAGGAATTACATTTCTCTGTGACCTTTGATCCTCTTAATTGTGTTGCGAATCAGAGCATGAAAGAGAATTATTATGTTGGAAGACAGCTGATATTATTATTATTATTTTCCTCTGCCACCTTTAAGTCTGACATGTCCAGCATGACTGTGTTGTTCATTTGACCTGCAAAGTGAAGTGTTGCAGGACAAGAAATTCATTATCACACTGATTCCTTAGACCTTGCCAAGCTTCTGAGGTCCAACACACATGCTGAGAAGCCCTCCTCCACAAAACCAGTAGGCATCAAACACACCAATAAAGTGGTTATATGCAACTCGTGTTCCCAGGTAGCACTGTAGGGAGGGCTCCTCTTCATCTAAATAGCACTCTTTGATTGCTTCTCTGAATAAGCCATGCTCACATCTCCTAAAACTTTCAGAAGTGACAATTAACTGTTCATTCACTTATTTACCCACCTATACTGTAACCATGGTAGATTAGTGGGTATTTCTCAGCCAGAATCAGAAAACCACACCTCAAAGAAATTTTTCCATTACCCCCAACCCACATTCCTCTTGTGCCATCACTTCTTGAGTCCTCAGAATAGCTGTCAGACTTAGCAAAGTCTTCATGAGCAACAACCTTCCAATGGTCAAAAAACAATAAATGTGGAACCAAGCTGTGTCGCAATAGCACATGTTCACGTTAAATGTTTGCAGGACAGAGCTACAGGAATCTCTAAAATTTACTAGCTGCAAATACAGTAAGCTCCATCTAGAGCAGTAGGAGCCATCATGGGAATTGTGTGGGTGACTCTAAAGGGCTGTTAACACCCAGATGCTTTCCCTGCAGACAGTTGGCAAAGGACTGGAACACTCTCTTCAGCAGGAAAGCGTCCTTCATATCTTCCCACTATCTTCCTGACCATGATCTTTCTGTTTGTTTTTTTTTTGGAAAAATAAAAAAACAAAAAAGTTTTCACAAAGATGTACCTGAGAATTCGAACTTGTTGCAGTCCTGCAGTTCCATTTATGAAGGACAGTGGTAGAGATGCACATATGCATAATAGCTTAATGACGTGGCTTGTAATTATACCTCTCTCCTGCTTTGCCCATTTCTTTTCTTGTGTGTCCTTTCTCATTATCTCACAAGCTATTGACACTGTTGTCTAGCATGTTCTGCCAGCAAGCTGTTTCCTTCTGATTTTTAATCTTAATGTTTATCTGCATTTAGTTCAAGGTTTTCTGAAGTTCTTCATTTCTGAAGAAATGTGTACGTACCTGGGTGGAAATACTGGGGAAAGTTTCAATTCTATCAGTTGGTCTCATAAAGAATGCTATTGCTGTCCGGGGATGTGATCTGCCTTAATGTTATTTTGATAGTGGGCTATTTTAAGCCACAATCAAAAATAAAATAAACCTCTAATTGATTGTTAAAAGAAAAACATACCATAGACTTACTGTAAGTCTCCTGGAAAAAAGCCAAAGAAATTAAGTGCTGTCTGTGCACTCCCAGATGGTGAAGTTAGCAAAAGGTTGTACTTGTGTAAAACTCTCCTAGACACCCAGAAATAGTTACAATATGCAAGATGCGTCAGTAGTATTGAAACAACTCTTTGCATAATAGTGCAGCTTTCATTGTCATGTTAGTTACAACTCTGAATTCTAGTGATTCTTCTATATGCTGCATTTTAAGATCCTTGTTAAAACCATGAGTTATGTCATTGCAGAAAATGGTGGTATTTGAGTGAAACATAAGTGGTTCTCATATATTCACCTGCTACAGAAGGAAAATGCATATTTTCCTCTCTTATTCCAATTTCAGAGTCTGTTTCCAACCATTGCCACCATGCCTTCTGTTTTTCTCAGGACCTGGCAGAGAGATGGGAAGCGTAGGAGGACAAGCAATTGATGTTTAATCCTTCATGTTTTCTAATTTATAGTAGAGCTGATTATACATGCATCTAGAGCATATAGGCACACATGCATATTCTAAATAGAGATACATTGCAGTTTTCCTGTTGCAGACACTGCTGTATCATCTTCTGGGACTTCCTTGTTTTGAGTTTGCTAAAGCTCCTTATTGTGTATTTTTGTTTCTACACTGTTCTTGCAGATGAGAAGGCTTTGATGGAGATTAAGTGATTGCTGTGTCTTCTTAGGAGCTTTTATTGAACTGTTACTACTTAGTTCAAATTTGGAGTTTTTTTTTATACTGAGTAATTAAAAGTGTTGTATAAACTAGGCAATTCCCTTAAGTGGCTGTGATAATTGAGTGGTTGTGTGATAATTTTATATGAAGGTTGCAACGTACCAAATACTTTAAAAAAAGAAAAGAAGAAGAAAAAACAAAAAGCTATAGTGCTGAGAGAACATTGTTGTTCCTAATGCAAGAACATTGCTGCTGCTTTATTACAGGGCTGAATTTGGCCCTTCTATCTCTTTTGTCCCTAGAGGCAAAGTGTTTGCTTCTCAGAACTGCCTTTTATCCTGGAACTGAATGCCTGGAGCAGCGTGATAGCTGTTCCCCAAGGACACACCGAAAGGTGCCCAAACTGCCCGCTGGCACTTGCCAGCAGAGCTGAGGTTCTGTGCTGAGTTTCGTGCAGCTCTGTCTTATAATGCACTGCCTTGGTTTGGGTTGAAGGTTTCTTGTTTTTCTGTTGGGTATGTGAAGAGGGGATGAAAAGAAATGTCTCCATCTTCATGTGAAATATACGTATCTTCGATGATAGTGAGTTATTTCCATATTATTGTTTCATGCTTTTGTAATTATTGTTGTCTAGGAGTGCTATCACTAAAGTTACTGCCAGATTGGTGTATAAATCTGCAGAGACTGCAGTTAGTGAGAAAAATCTCTTAAAGTACTAAGGAAAGAGTTTCTTTCCCTTTGTGAAATTGCCAGATTGCAGTGTGCAGACATTTCTTGTTTCTTAATACTATATTTTGGAGTCACAAACCATTTTTTAATCATCTTAACAAAATTAGAGGTGGCCATCAAGAAAGCTACAGAGCCATACCCAACAGGAATGTTTGCAGGACAGAACAAATCACTTCCCAGGGAGACTTCTCAGCTCTCCTCCATGGGCAGATCTGTTGGGGAGTTCAGTAGAAGCACAGGGACAATATCCAGCTGCTGCCCTCCCAAAGATGAGGGAACAGAAAAGAAGACCGTGCCAAAAGTTTCAGAGAGGAATTGCTGCTTAGTGTAAGTGGGCAGTGCTGAGAGTTCTGAGATTTTTTTTTTTTTTTTAGTTTGTGCCTTGCTTGTGAGTTTCAAAAGTCTATGAAAAGATATCTCTCATTCTGTAGACAGCCTTACTATATCTGTCTTGCCTTCATTGTGCGCCCCAGAAGTCCATGGTAGACAAGATTTTTGCCTCTGTGTATCTTGTTGATGGAGTACTGGATGATGTTCTGGTGTTAGCGTCCCTCAAAGGATTTTGAGAAAACTGCAGATTGGAGAAGAGGACTAATAAAGTTATTGAAAAGATGGAGAAAGTGCCTTATAGCAGACTTGGATGTAATCTGTCCCATTGGCCAAGAGAAGAGCAAGAAATGATCTGATTAGTTATGAAGATATTTATGGGGAAAAATGCATTATTAAAGGACTCTTTTGATCTAGTGAAAAAAGGCAGAACAAGAGCTGAGGCCTGGAAGCTAAAACAATTAGAGTATGAAGCACTCTATTGGGTGGTAGGTAATTTGAGGCTCTGTCAGGGAAGCTGGTGAAGCTCCTGTCTTCCTCCTAACCTGAGGAGAGAATACTCCCCAGAAACCAGCATTTCTGCAAATGTAAATTACTGATGTTGATCTTGAGATATTTCAGTCATATCAAGACCTGTGGTAGATTAGAGGTCTGACTAGATAATGAACTTATTTCTTCTGGCTTCAAAACCTTTTATAAATATATGTATTTTAGAATAGCTGTTTTAGTAGATGAAACTGTTTTCATAGCAATTGGCTATTCCAGTTATAGCACTTGGCTAAAGTGAATCTTTTACATGTAACTATTCTGTTGTTTATACCACTCTGATTATATTAGTAGCTATGGAGATGCTTTGCACTCTCACTCATTTAGAAAATATTATCTCAGCTGAGGTTGTAATTAAGCACATAGCCAATTAGTTGAGCAGTGGCTGAACCCCCAAATGCTGTGTGTACACATGTTCAAAACAGAACTGCTAGGTTTTCCTTGTACCTGGTGACAGAGGTGCAGGAGGCTGAGTTGCCATGCCCTGTGGTACCAGCTGTTTGCAGAAGCACTCAAGAAGCAGTTGCGGAGCAATGTGGTGGCGATGATGCTTGCAGCATTACCACTTACAAGGTGGCGGCTGTCCCACTTCAAAGGAGCAGCAGCCCACGGTTTGAGGCTAAGGCTGAGATTTAATTGTGATTCTTGAAGATCATTTCTCAAGATTGGCCAAAAAAATACCCATCTGAAAGGATTCTTCAGAACTTTTTGTATTTTTTGGCAGTTTATAGTTTCAAAAACATTTTAATTAGGGAGTGCCTGTACTTGGAGCATTTATATTTCTGCTATGTTATTTACTGCATTTTCACATTTACCCTGGTGCTACTTTGACTTCCAGAAGAACACTCACTTGCATTGTGATTAATTAAAGGCAAGCTTTTGCGTCACCCCATTTCCTTCTCCCTTTGATTTCATTTTATTCAGCCCCAAGGGGCTATAAAATATCCACCAGCTTTCTGTGCTATCTACATAAGTACTTAATTGTGAGGTGACTGTATTGATAGAATTTCTTGTTCCTTATTTTAACTTAATTTGCACATGTCATTTAGTAACATGAGCAAGAAAAAGAAAAGCTTGCTTAGGGTTGTGTAAAGAAAGCAATGATCCTTTGTGAGAAACAATGTGGAGGAAGCTTCATGTCTGTCACCCTTTCCAAATATATGTATACATAAGGGTAAATATATATGTATATTTATAGATACACATGCATATTCATACACAGATGCATTTATACACGTTGAGACGTGCATCTTTTAGAATAAGTTTCCTCAGGGTATGACACATCAAGAGAATCTGCTCTTCGGAGATCTCATGTGTGCTGGGAGCAGAAGAGAAGCCTTTGAGGACAGCTGGCTAGAGGGAGGACTGATATTTTGACTTGCCTGCTGCTTAGTCTTACCTTCTTGCTGTCATTGTAAGGACTAGGATTTTCTTCCCATTGTGTTACTATAGATTATGGGGGTTGGAAATACCATAAGTGGAGTGCAAAGATCGAAGCGTAGGATCGTTTGCTTATTTGAAAATCTGTTTTAAAATCCAACTGCTTTTGTTCTGTTTTCTTTTTAAGACTTCATGGGCTAGATGAAACCCAGTGATTTGGAGCACAGAATCATGCTTGACTATTTTGTTCTACCACAGATCAATCGATGGCTTGTTGCAGAGGGTAATTTCAGCCAATCTTGTCCAAGGAGCAAGGCTATGATTTGAATACTCACAGTTTGCTTGAAAATGTATGGCTGCTGAAATCCAAATCAGATTTTCCTGTTCTGGAGGAAGTTGTGGCAATATCTTAGTTTATCCATTCTCCTTAGCTAGGAATGATTGTTGGTCAGGATGGGCGTACTGGCCAGTGAGTCAGCACATGCTTACTTATCTGGGAGTCAGACATAACACAGGCAGACACTACCCCTGTAAGGAAGGATGTGCAGAAGGAAGTAGAAGTAATATTGGAAGATCAGGTATTGTTTGGTAAGAGAACAGGAGATCAGCTTGCACCTCCCAAAAGTGAAGTCTCCTGGTACTTCTGCAGTTGGCTCAGCTGGCCTGTTTTTGGGACTCACTGTGTGTTTCCTACGCTGTGGTGTCTGTCTGAAGGAAGTAAAAAATCTTATACTATGAATACAAGGTTTTAATATTCTGCCATGTAGAACTATATGAATATTTGGTTGCATGTTAAGAGTTTTTATATCTCGGTGTTAGTAATGGGGGAACATTGGTGCTATAATTTTGGTCTTTTGAAATGCAGAGGAGACAGTGAAGCCACTTGCTGACCTTCGAGGGAACATCCATGTCCCTGGTTCCTAATTACTGATGCGTTAAAGTACGGGTTGGTTTATATCACAGAGCAGAAATAAAACACATCGGAAATAAGCTTTTTTAGCATTATATTGAAGTGTAATCTATTCTTAATGGAATTCTTTTTATAACTTGCTGGACTGTGCATTTAAAAATATTGATCACAGGACTTCAGTGATTCCAAGTGAAAAGATATTTTATATGCTACAAGATGAGGAGAAAAGAGAAGTATCCATTTTGTGTCCCAGTGTGTTTTATGGTGTTAAGAAAATGCAGAGATTGCTATATCCCTTCTCTTCCTGACGAAAAGTTTAAAAATGAAATTATTAAAAGTAGAACAGCTGGCAATAATTGCTTATAGTCACTTCTGTTAAAAATACTTTATGCTTCCAAGCTGTTTGGAGCATTTATTATTGAGCTCAGACATCAGCTAGCTACAAATCTAACTAAACTTTTTTTTCTGTTTTTTTTTTTTCTTGTTTGTTTGTTTGTTTTTTGGTTTTGTTTTTCAGTTACAGTGCTTCTTGTGGAACATGTAGATGATTTTGAAAACTGATGCTTCAGAAGCAAATGTCCCATGCAGCAGCCAGCACCTTTAGATTTTAAAAATAAGCATAACCTTAACAAAATATGCAACAAAAATACATACTGTCCATGCCTTAATATAAAGACTTAGCACAGGTGATAACAGCCATCATCTAATGTTACACAGTAAAATAGATTTGAAAGTTTAATGCTGCTTGACTTCTTCTGAAGTCAAGATCTAGGGCATTAGGTCAGATCTGATCTCCTCCAGCAGAATCTGTTGTTCATGGCTTCTCTAATTTTCAGCAAAGCTGCAAGTCTAATGTTATCTTTTAAAAATTCACTTACACCAGTGAAACTGAGCTGGTGTAGAATCTAAGGAAAATGTGTTTGTATGCTTTTCTACATTGTCTTACTATTCTTAGCCTCCACGTCGGAGATCTAGGTTAGGACTTCTGTAGGATGAGACACTTGCCTTCTTTTGTGATAAGCTACTGAGGTGTCTTGGCTTTCAATCCAGGTGAAATATTGATTGTTCAAATGAGTTGTTACACTAGAGTTTAATTCTACTTCTGTCAAAGTGGCTTCCCTTTGGATTAAGCTGTGTGAGAAAGTGAGTCACTGGGAATTCATGCGAGTCTGGTAGGGTGTTGGTCTGAAGTAATGAACCTCTCCTATGCATGTATCGATAGTCTGCTGTGAAGATGGTTTAACTTTCAGAGAGAAGAAAATAATTCTCTCGTTATGGAGCTGTATTTATTACCTTGATCCATGGCAGTAATGATTTTTTTAAGAATGGGGAAGCTGGACATAAATATTTTATGCTCATGTTACCCGAAAAATGAATGCAGATTAAATTTTTAAAAACGTTCTGCACATGAGGTAGCAGCAATCTTAATCACTGTACTTTAATCCTTAGAGTTTCTTTTTTTCTTTTATTTCCTTTCCTAATGGAATGCTATTATAAAGTGCCAGATTAATGATGAAATTGGAAAAGGATGTGTGGGATTGAAGCTTAATTTCTCAAATGTGTGCAGGAGTGTAATGCTAATTGTTCTGTAAATGGTTCTCTGTCCTTTGTCACTGGCTTGGCTCGTGAGGTTTTTCGTTTCTTTAGGAACCTTTTTCTTGTTGCTGGCATAATGTGCTTTGCAGCATGGGCTTGAAAACAGTTTGTTCTACATGCTAAATTAGAGCTGTGTAGCACAGCATGCCATTTGGTGTCTGAACGTGGAAGTGCCATGTTGCAACAGTCATGGTCATCTTCAGCAAGCTGGAAGCCTACTGTTTTTGTTTTGTCTTCTGATCCATTTACTTTTAGTGAAAGTATAGAAAGAGTCCCTTTGGCATCACTGTACATCTGCTAGTTGAGAAGTTATTTGTGCTAGTTGGTGTAGCACTCCAAGAGGACTGTGGGTCGGGTGTAGTGACATTTATCATTAGGTACTCAGGAACTGCTGAATTGCTACCAGGACAAATTCTGTAGATAGCAGAAGAGCCACAACAGGCTTGGAAGGGCTGGCATAAAGGATTTTCTGTTGAGAGGCATTGTTGAGTTCTTGAATGACAGATGGCAGCCTTGTGGCTGTGGGTGGTTGGGAGTGGCCTGGTGGGCCCCTGGGGGCTGGCCGCCCTTTGGGTAAGTGGGGTGTCTGTGGCCCTGTTTTTCGTGTACTCCAGTTCTCCTTCTCAATGCTTTGTTCTTACTATGAAAGTAAACACTACTGTGATGTGGATAAGGTTTCTTCTGAAGGATGGGAGGTGTCCTGCATCTAGACTGGCTGTTGAGGGCCTGGTTAGAGAGCTGGAGAGAAGAGAAGGCTCTCACATTGGAGGTAAAGGAGCAAAACATGCCTAAAACCTTAAAGGTTGGTGCCAGAGACCAGAAAATGTTTGGAGACAAGTGCTATGACAGTATCAGGGAACACAGCAGGCCAGGTGGGACCTAAAGGGACTGTGCCTGTCCCCAGGCTCCACCTTGCCCAGTGTCTGGGCTTCTAGGCAGGCTTGTGTCTCTGTGATGACTGGCTGGCCCATGTGGAGACAGCTACCGGCCCTGGGAGGCAATGGCAAATACTATTGTAATCATGAGGTAAGTTTTAGGGCTAGAGACTAGATTTTAAAAACTAACTCGTGCTGGAAAATGTTCTTTCCAGTGCGTGTCTGGCTCATGTGGTGTTCTGTGCTGTTCGCCTGGAGTGAGAGCTCTGACTGCGGCAGTGGGAAACGATGTGCAGGTGAGCAGGCTATCTGCTCATCTCCTCATTCAGAAAGAAAGAAGACAAATAATTATGACTATTACTTACTTCTATGCATATTACTGAAGAGAAGAGAAAACCGTGTAAGTGTGGAGGAAGAAGGTTAGTGGAAGCTCTGGGGAAGCCGTGCTTTGGCCAGGGGTGCCTGAGGCTTGGTTGATGGCTGTGGGAGGCAGTGGTGAGTATGGGCTGACTGGGAGGTGCTGTCAGGTGTAGAAAGCAGCTGCTAGGTGGGGGTGATCCATAAGCTGGGTTGATAGCCTATGATTCCTAGATTGATTTGCTAATCACTGTTCTGGTTCAGACAGTGCTGGGAAAGTGTTTCAGAGCACTGCAGTCTGTTGTTCTTAGTGGCAAATGATCCAGTTTGTCCCTCATGGTTTCTTTGGTAGAAGCTTGCAGGTGTTGTGCAAATTCAAAGGAAGGGTCACACTTGCTGCAGAGAGGTAGCATCTGTTTATCTCACTCTGGTTTTAGGATGGAGGGGTTGTGCTTCAATTTGCAGTACACAGGCAGGTTAAACAGTTTACCTGATGGCGCGTGTGTGATGACAGCAATTAAAGTATAAAGGCAAAGAGGAGCAATGCTGTGCAGAGTTATAAAGGCAAAATTAGAAACGATCTGACTGAAGTGATGTGCTTAAAACTTTAGGTCTCTTAGTAAATTGAAGAATGGAGTGGAGGAACTCAAGATTCTACTGGCCTCTCATCAAGGAAGAAAAATACCTTTCATACCTTGTAAGTGGAGAAACTAGCAGGATTTATCACTTTGATATTGCAGGGAGATTCAAATACATGTAGTAGTTGATTGCTTGATCTCAGTCTGGTTTTAGAGAGCATTTAGGAACAGATATCTTTACTCATTTGAGATACAGAGAATAACCTTTTCAAATTCTTAATAAAGAAGAATACAGGCCACAGAGAAACATTCATAAATCTGTGAATTAATTGCTTCCCATGTGAGTCTAATAATTGTTCAGGTCACTTCACTGGAGCATTTTTCTAGGTGTTATTAGAAATCAGGAGAGCAGCTGGTCAGTGGAAGTAAGAGGAGACTTGAAGTGCATCATATGAAGTAAATCCTTTGGTGGGGTGTGCTTATAATGGAAAGACTCCTATTATATGGTTTAATTTCCAAAAATCTATAATAATTACTTTTCTTAAGGTCCCTGTTTTTAAACCTGAGTGGATTCATAGAATCATTTGAGTTAGAAGAGACTTTTAAAGGTCATCTGGTCCCCTGCAATGAACAGAGACATCTACTGCTAGATCAGGTTTCTTAGCCTGGTCCAGCCTGACCTTGAATGTCCCCAGGGACAGGGCATCCACCACCTCTCCAGACAACTTGTTCCATGCTTCACAGCCCTCATTGTTTCTTTTTTTTTTAAAAAAAAAAACAAACAAAANCTAGCTTGCCACCCACCGGTACCCCCAAGTCCTTTTCTACGGGGCTGTGCTCTATCCTTTCATCCCCCAGTGTGTATTGATGGTGGGGGCTGTCATGACCCAGGTGCAAGACCTTGCACTTGGCTTTGTTGAATCTTGTGAGGTTCTCCTGGGCCCATTGCTTGAACCTGTCTAGATCTCTCTGGGTAGCATCCCACCCCTCAGGCATTTTGACCACACTGTACAGCTTGATGTCACCTGCAAACTTGCTGAGGGTGCACTCAATCCCACCATCTGTGTCACTGATGAAGATATTGATGAGCATCAGTGCCAGCACTGATCTCTGAGGGATCTTGTCACTGATGTCTATCCGAACATTGAGCCATTGACCACCACTCTGGGCACAATCTCTCAACCAGTTCCTCGTCCATCAAACTGTCCACTTGTCAAATCCATATCATTCCAGTTTGGAGAGAGATATATGGATAGTCAAGACTAAATCTACATCTGAAAGTTTAGTCCCTCAAAAAGGATCTCTGCAGTGTTCTCCAGCTGAAGAATCTGAAAGGCGTTGTTATATCTTTGAAATACTACTAATCTCAAGTTAGTAGAAATAAGTTTGAGACAAGGAATTGCAGGAACCTTTTATTCTTGTGGAACAGATGAACGAGTCAGGAAAATTAATTGTAATTACTGATAAAGAGATCAAAACCTTAGATGAGCCTTGTACTTGGCTCTTTCTGATGACTTTGTAAGGCAGTTAGTGTCTGCATGCATTAACTGTGCAGGCAGTTCTCTACAATGGTCAGCACTTAGCCCAAGGTCATCAGTTTGTGTCTATCGGTAACTTTCACTGATTTTTTTTCTGTGTTTTTGGTTTGTTGTTTGTGGTTGGGGTTTTTTGTTTGTATTTGTGTGTGTTTTTGAATGTATTCAACTACTGTTGTTAGTTTCTTGTCCTCTTACTACAGTTTCTGCGTTTTCTTGTAGGGAAAAATTTTGTCAGTTGTCTGTTGAGTAAAAGCCAAAATAAGCTGTGTGGCCAAAATGTCAGTCTGCACATGCAGTTGTTAGATCTGAAGGTCAATTTATGTAGTCAGCTAAAAATGTAATCTAATTATATGGTTCAGTGAGGAACTGTGTAGTACAGCAGTAGCTAATGAAATCCCATGTGAAGGAAACATGCAATCTGAAAACAGAATCATCATCTGTAAACCCAGAGAAAAAAGAACAGTGTAAAAACTCTGAATACAGTGACACAGCACTTTAGAAGTGATTTCTGCACATGCCTGTTTTATTATTTTTGTCTAGGTGGAAGAGGCTAGTTTGAGTGTTGTGAGTGAACACCACAGGCAGCTGAGCCCCACAGGGCTGCTCACTCGTCCCTCTCAGTGCGATGGGGGGCACAACTGGAAAGGTAAAAGTGCAAGAACTCAGCCCGTGAGAAGAAGACAGTTCACTAAGTGAAGCAAAAGCTGTGCATGCGGGGTAAACAAAGCAAGGAATTCCTTCACCATTTCCCATCGGCAGGCAGGTGTTCAGCTGCTTCAGGCAGGCAGGGCTCATGCAAAATGGTTTCTTGGGAAGACAAATGGCATCACTCTGAACATTGCCCCTATGCCCTTTCTCCTTCTCTGCCCCATTTTTATTGCTGAGTATGATGCCATACGGAATGGGATATCCTGCTGATCATTCTGGGTCAGCTGTCCTGCTTCTGTCCCCTCCCAGCTCCTTGTGCCCCCCAGCCCCCTCGTTGGCAGGGCACTGTGAGAAGCTGGAAGGTGCTTAGCTCTGCGCAGCACTGCTCAGCAACAACTAAAACATCCCTGTGTTATCAACATTGCTTTCATCCTAAATCATAGCAGCTGGCATGGTCCTGTTTTGGAAGAAAATTAACTCTATCCCAGCCAAACCCAGGGCGGTATAAGGCCTGGGAACTCATTTTCCAACTGTCTACTGCATTTTCCAACTGCAGTATTGCAGAGGAAATAAATGTTCTTTGGTTTTGAATGTTCTCTGACTTTTAAACTATTCTGTTTGCTTTTAGTGAGACCTGGTGAAAATCTTTGGTAAAATCATTGCTTCTTTGTGGAAGCTGTGGAGAAACTGATATGCCTCTGGAAAATGAGTGTGTTAAGGTTCGTTTTCACAGCGAATATCTTAAGTCTTCTGAAGGCAAGGCTTTTTTTGAAGTTCCCTCTTCTAGACCAGTGGTCTTCAAAGTGGGATACATTAGAAGGTCCATTCTATGATCCATTGGAGTGCAGAAAGAAAATAATACAACTTCAGTAGACAATATATGTAATTGGACAGGGAAACAAGTATATTGGGGGGGTCAATTATTTTTACTTTTTTATTCATGGAGTGCATGTTCAAAACATTGAGACCTCTGTTCTAGATGATAATGCATTGCTTCAAGTGATTACACAGACATCCAAACAGTGAAGTCCTGTCAGAGACTGGCCTCCTTGCAAGGAAACCGCACGCTGTCCACCAGTCTGGTGGGGCTGGCTGACAGGGCAGGCTTTATAGTTACCACAGTATGTCCCATCTTGTTGTTCTTCCTATAACTGGCAAGGTCTGAATTAGAGCTTTATCATGAGCAACAAGAGTTGAATTCAGGGAAAAGCTTTAATGAAGTTTTTTTTTTTTCCCTGTTTAATTTCTCTCACTCAGGGCTGATCGCATAGTGTGCAGCTCAGTGGCATGGGTAGGTTTCAGCATCAGTTCTAGCATGTAATGTCCTTGGTCAAAGCACTTGACCATTGGCTGTGATAGCAGTGTGGCCCTGGCAGGGAGGGGCACGGGACATTCCGTGGCACATCTGGCACAGCTCAGGGCTAAGTTGCTCATGAGGGGCTGCAGTCACCCAGTCACCCAGCCCTGAACCTGGGCTGCAAGGGTAAATGGCAGAGACAAGATCAAAGGAAATGAATTAGCTGAGCTAATGTGCTCAGAGTGCCCAGCAAGGCTGGGCTTCTATAAATAAAAACCCAGAGAAACCCAAAAGGTTATGTGGAGGTCAGTGGCTGTGTTTTTGTTTTTTTTTTTAAAAAAAAAACTAATCAGATTTTTTTTTTTACATAATTTATGGACCTGGAAGAGTCTCTTATTCCCTTCCTGCTTTGAGGGTGCATCCTCTGCTGTGCAGCCATCACTTTTAGTCTCCTTTGCTGGGATAGTGTCTCAGCTGCTTTACTTGGCTGTTACCTCCAACCATGCTTATGTTCTAGACCAAGAACTTAGTAAAGCCTTTTGTTATGTTTTGGCATGTTGGTTAACAAAGGAGTGCTGTCTTCTCCATCAGGGGTGAATTTGCCTGACCGCAGGCGCAGTGCCACCTAACACTTTTATCATATTCAGGCAACTTTTCTTCCTCCTTATTCACTCCAGTGCAGACCCTTGTGTGGTCAGAATGGGTAGGCACAGAGTGAAGGAGAGAGACCTGGATTAATCCAATTGTTTTACTTGCCCATCAACCTTTTGGAAAGCAGACAAATCAGTCGAATTGACCTTTCTTTTCTGAAGTTCCCATTGCAATTCAAGGCAACTCTGAGTTTTCTGATCACAGATGTCAATCCTGTTACAAGTGGAAATTTACTTGTTTTCTGAACTGCTTGTCTGTAATAAACAGTTGTAGCTCTTGCTTCTTCTTTTATAAGGTTATTTCCTTTACAAACTAGGCACCTTCCGTACTGAGAGTTTCTGACCTAATTCTTTTGTAGAGAATTTGAATACATCACAGAAAAGGACTTCACTTCAAAACAGGTGTGCCTTTGTGCTTCTAACCATTTTTAAAGGTGTTGGAAACATGCATTCACATAGCCCTTTCTGTATATAGACATTTACTATAATGCACCTTTTTTTCTTTTGTGCTGCTCCCTTCCCCTGTGCGCTGGAGCCTTGGGCATCCAGCGGTTGCAGCCAGCCTCCATCCTTGCATGTTCTCTGCTGATGAATGAAGTCACGGCCGGTGATATCCTGAGTGCCGTGTATGTTCAAGAGGCTCAGGTTAAATCCTCCTTGATCGTGCAATGTTTGATCTCTTTTGCCTGGGACTTGATAATAGTGATTGATTATACTGCTTCTTCAGATCTCTAAACTGTATTTCTTATATGCTAGAGAGACCTTAGTAGCAGTATTTGAGACTGACCTCCTCACTCAATTAGTGTTTTACACTGATTACAGAAATAGTAATCTGGGGCTCCTGAAGTGATTAGCAAGATGACTTTATCTGGTGTTGATGTGCTAGCAGATGTTAGATTTGGCTGTAGTAATGTGGCTGCATGTCTTTCTTTTCCATGCTTTCAAGAAAGTACTTAACCATGCGTGGTTGTTTCATAAATGATCAAACTTCCTAGGGATGAATCTTTTGCCCTGAGATCTCCTAGTTCCCTTAAGAAAACAAAAAAGGGGGATTGTACAAACTGCTGGTAGTTTTAAACAATTTTTAAAATGAGATGAGAGGAAACCTCAGTAGTTGTCTGATGTCCTTTTTTTATAACCTATGCAGTGTCATCCAGCTTTTGTATTGTATGTTTGACCTCATCACTGAAGTCTTTGTTTTCTTTAATTCTACAAAGTTACATCCCTGCCAACTATCTACTGACTTTGCTAACTGCGCTCCTCTTCCTTTCTCACATTTATTGTGAAGTCTAAGCAACTGTTCTCTGAGGAAAAAAATGTCAGTAAGTTCCAGTTGCAACTGTCACTTACCTTGCAGAAATGATTCTGTAGAATTTACCTTGCATGTAGCTGTCTTGTATTACCACAGCATTGTGATATTGATTGGCATGTATCGAGGCAGGAATATGCGGTACTGCAACTTGCACAACACTCAGTGGTAGCATTTGGTAGCAATGGTTGGCAGTGGCAGCACAGTATTGTTTCTAATTTGAATGAGTTCTTATCTTATATCTTAAACAGGTTGAAACCAGTTAAACTGGATGATGCAACACTCATCAGAGGAATGGGAAAGCCTTGTGCAAAGAGCCTGTGGCTGATGTAACGTGCTGAGCCAGCCTGGAATGCAGGCCACCTGTATCTCAGCTCACCTGTCTGCATTTCTGCAGAAACCAGAATTTTGCTGCTGTTGTTTGTTAGCACTTTTCTTGACTAACTGATATGTAGTAGTCTTCATTATTGCAATCTGCTTTATGTTGATTACTGGCAATAATGCGAATTTACCTTTGAAGCTGAGCACATCTTTTTGCAGCCTGACACCATTGCTTTTGGAACAGAGACAGCTTCAGAAACAAAGAAAAAAAAACACACAAAACCCTTCTTCCCCCGGTATTTGTCTTCAATCACAAATCTAGATGTTCTCCAGGCCAGCTCTTCCCCAGTGCAGAACCCATTCCAAGCAAAAGCATGAAGGCCATCTCCTCTGTTTGGTGTGAGCCAACTGGCAAGCTCCTGGTGCTGGAGTGAAGTTCAGCCCTTTGAAGTCTCCTTGACAGATCCAGATCATGCTAGCCCTAGAGACATGTCTTCCAGGGTCTGTACTTGTTAGCTCTGACAACTGGACTATTATTTTGTAGCTGGGCATTTCCAGAGGTGAATGAAAAAACTGTGAGTTCAAGCGCTGGGCTGGGTGCTGAGAAGCTGTGTGCAGCCCAAACCTGAAATAGGAAGTTCCATATATACATTTTTACATGGCTGATGCTGAGAGCTAACTCGGTGGTCATTGTCGTGTGGATTGCAAAGATTATGGTAATTCATTGGCATAAAGTGCTGCCTTTCCCAGTGATTACAGACAGCTGCTCTAAGGAGAGGCTTCACTGCCTCAAACCAGAAAATTGTACTAAAGCGGGAATTACAGGTGCAATCCCTGGACTGGAGTTGGTACAGGCACAGGACATGTTATATGATGTGATAGCCCAAACCAGATGGGTTTATTTCATAATAAATTGATGGAACTTGGTAGAAACCAGAGGTCGGAAATGAATGGTTAGAAGCTGGGAATCTCTTGCAGAGCCCTACGTGTGGGGCTCTGGGTTAGGACTTGAGTACTGTGGAGGAAACTGGGGCTGGGAGTGTATCGGTCTTTGAGCGGAAAATGATGGATATTACTGATGTACTCAACATAATGTTAACTGGAGGAGGGGTTAAACTCTCACTGTTCCTTTTTAGGGGTCACAGACAGTATGAGAGCATCCAAGAAGAGGTGCGGTGGTGTTTCCAGGGTGAAAGAGTACGTAGGTGGTTTTATGAAATTGCTTATAAGTTCTTTGTTACATCTGAAAGAAATAGTAACCCAAGCTCCAAGTGCGTCTACATACTGTGCTGGAGCCAAATAGGGGTTAATTTTTTGAGAAATAAAGAAATTGAGATGACAAGTGGGTGGGAGTGATTCAAGAGAGGTGAAAAGGGCTGCTTCACCTGTGTGGGGGCACGCACCCCAGTAACAGTGTAGCAGCAGACTTGCGTTTTTAACCTAAAACAGGAAATTCAGCCCAGCATTTCTGAGTTAGCATTTTACTTAGTTTTTTGCACTTCTACTTCAGGATGTTTATTGCTGCAGACTTCTCTGCATCCCCACAGCTCCTCTCTTAAAGGCTCTTCAAACACCCCTACAAGGCATGTTGTGCCTCTGGCAGTTGGTTAAGGAAGGAACAGAGCTTCAAAGCGTTTGTTGAAATTTCTGGAACTTAATAAAATCCACGTTATTTATATGGAACATTTTCCAGAAGAAAATGCCATTTTGGAACAAGGGAGAGAGGGGCAAAGGAATGGAAATAAAGAAAGCATTAAATAATTTGTTCTTTTTCTATCCTCTAACACCAGACAAACATGCAGGTGCCAAACATCCAGGCTAGCCAATGCAGAGCATTGTGCAGAGAAGTCTGGTGATTTCTGGTCTTGTACAGCTGAGAATCTGTAAGATTTTTGTGGTTTTTATATAAGGAATAAGTTCTTGTAGCATGGCTTTTTGCAGGAATGTTGATGACCACCATTTAGGTGATTTAATATCAGCTGCTAGCTGTTGCAATATACTCTCATTTTCCAAACACGCTGTTAAATTTCAGTATTTTGGTAAAAAGGAATTTTTCATCCAGTTTTACCTGGTGGCAGCTCTGGACTTGCATCGTGCCCAGGCCCATGCATGGGATGGAGGAGGCAATGCCGTGGTACCCAGCATGCTCACAGCTGGCCCAGGGAGCTTGTGGCTGCTCTCCTTGTCCTCCCTGACAGATGCAAAGCGAGAGGTCCTAAAACCTAGCCTTGAAGCCATGAGGTTTATAGCTTGGATGCAAAGAAGGAATGCTGCTCTATGTAATTTTTATTGTTTTTCTTTCTTTTTTTTTTTTTGTTTGTTTTTGGGGGTTTTATAGCCCATGTTTTTGACTACTGTCCTTACAGGTGGAAACAGTCCAGAAAAATATTTGCTTTGCTCTCTGTAGCTGTTGTGTGGATATTTCTGAGAGGGACAGTAATATTGAGGGGAGGAATCAATGATCCATAGTTTTCTTTGATTGAGAGTTGTGCGTATTGTTTGAGTTCCTTTGGGGTGGGCATGGGGAGGAGGTGTATGTGTGTGCAGTGATTTTTGCTTTCCTGCTTGTATGGTATCTCTACACGGATCTGCTTTCAGCCTTGGATAGGTCTCTTAGGTACTTAGGCTTATCATGTATAATTTATTTCTTGAAGCGTCTCACCTAACTTCATTATTTGACTTAAACAGGGAACCTTATCTTTCATACTATTCCTCATTCAGTTTATTACAGAATCATTTACATATAAGTGCAGAGCGTGTATGTGTGTTGGAGGGGGCAGGGGAATTTTTTTTATCCCTTGGAAACTAGGATATACCTGCAATCAGATGCACAGAGATTTGGGCACTTCTCTCTCTGAGCTCAGAGTTGCATATGAAAGCATTATTTCTGCATGGTGCCAATGAGAGCGGATGTTTGTGCAATTGTTATGATACCCTTATAATTGGCAAGGAGATACTGTGTGGGCAGCTTCCATCAATTCTGCTCAAATTAATGAAATTCTTGACAGAAGACCTCTTGATATTTGAGTGGAAAGTAAGAGCTGAAAGGCCTCTGTTCATTAATTTTTAACAGCCCAAATGCCTTCCAGGCTTTTGATTTTTAAGGCAAATCATAAAGCAGTAATTCACATGGGAAAAATTTGTCAGGTTTAAGCAGCAGCAGTCTTGTGGGACCTTGCAGAAGAACACATTTTGTGATGTTTGATGACTTCTTATAATTAGTCGTTAGGAGGTGTGTTTTTCACTCTCATACTGCGTAAACCTGGGACAGCTTCATCATCAGATTCTGTCTACAGATGGGGAAAATGCTTGATATCATGCTAGATATGGTCTAACAGTAGTGAAATGAGATGATTACACTTGATAGGTTGGTAAAACAATCACTTCTTCAGGAAAAAAAATTTTTTATTTTTTGACTAAGCTGTTTAACCTGGCAGCTTTGTAAGACATCTGTCCTATTATGTGAGGCTTTGATGGCACAGCCCGTGTTGCTTTCTAGTCCTCTGATGTTTGTCCAAAAGTGACCCTGGGACTGTGAATCCCAAATTCTCTGTGGGGAGCTGTGAGAGAAAGAGGAACCAGATGCAAGAATAATGATTCTTGGACACGAGCACTGAAGATTAAGTGCCAGGTTGTGTCATTTTCTACTGAATGTCTTATATTTGGTGGTATCCTTAAGCTATTAATCAAGTGGTAACATATGTTGCATAATCTGACATTCAGTTGTACTGAAATTATATTCCTTCCAAATTTCTTAAATGGTTGCTCAGTACTACAAAATATTCATTTGGTTTCTTTGCTTGGCTGCAGCTCATGATGCAGCCTCTCACCTTCTCTGTGTAAAAATTCTGTTACTTTTAGGATTTTTCTCATGCTTTTGGCAAATCTAGATTTAGAGTCAGGCGGAAGGCTTTGTCTTGAATTCTGCTCACTCCTAGAATGTAAAGAGAGGATGGAAGTTCAAATTATCAAAGATCACAGAATCACAGAATTGTAGGGGTTGGAAGGGACCGCTAGAGATCAAGTCCAACCCACTGCTAAAGCAGATTCCCTAGTGCAGGTTGCACAGGTCGGCATCCAGACAGTGCGTAGTTGGGAGAGAGAAAGCAGCACAATTCAGTAACATCTCAAATGTTTGCTTCAATTAATTTTGAATCTTTTAAATGAAACTGGCATAATAAGACAACACTCTACAGTTGAGACAAAACAAAAATGGCAACCAGCTGAACCAGCAAGTTCACTCATACAGTAGTTCACAACTTCTCTAAAGCCACCAGAGACAACTCCTGTGAAAAGCCTGAGGCTTACATTCTCATTTCATTCTTAGGACCGTAATCGTGCAGAACGGAGAAGTCTGCTTTAATTGTCTGCATGTGCAGCCTTAACAGGCATGTCTCTCTGCCATCGTTCGCCTCATGGGTCCTCATTTCCAAGCTGTATTCTCCTGAGGTTTAAAAAAGATGATTCCTCAGAAAGTGCTGGATCATAAGTATCAGTAGAGATCGGTATCAGTAGGCGTCTACTTTGAGAAGCACAGGGTTTTTTGTAGCAAAGTGTGAGTTCATGTCTTACCTACAATCCTTTGACTAGAAGTTTATTTCTTTAGAATGAAATATATGGTTATTATGCAGGGATGTCACTGTTCAAGTGAAATGATTAAGTATGCCAGGTGGATTTTTTTAAAAGCATTATTTAAAGAATAGGTGATTAGAGCAGGTTCTTCCACTTGCTGAAATGTAAACGGATGTGGAGACTTCTTACTGTTCCAGCTGTCAAGAGCTTAAATTTGTATCTTGCCATTGCAACCTGTCCTCAGTTCAGCATAGGTTTAGACTGACTGTTTAAAACAGAAACCCAGTGTAAAAGTAGCCTCCAGTAGAAGAATACTTCTTTATTTTGCTTTTCTGCTATGGCAAATGATTAATAGGCAAATATTACCTCCATCTCTTGAATTCAGTCTGCTTGCTTCATAGTCAAGCCCTCTGAGATAATTTTTGCAGAGCTGTTGGCTTATTGCTTTTTTTCTTCATCTTGTGTTAAAGCCCACTGCTTTAAGACCATCTGTCCCCCCAGAAGCATAGGTTGAGGTGCAGAGAAAATTGGGAAATGCACTTCCTTTTTTAACCCAAGACTCCGGGTTTTGTTGCATAGCAACAAGTAATGTGTTTTCATTGTCTTCAGGTTTGAGTGGGGTGTTAGTTTTGCTGTATTTGCTCTTGTCTGGCTCTCAGTTTTACAATGAAAAAGCCTTTTCATTGACAGGCTAAGCCTCATACATCTTCTTATGCTGGGTTTTATGTAAGCTTGTCAAGTTATTTTTGCTGCATGTTGTAGGAGTAGATCATGCTTCCTGGAAGCACTGAATATTGATACCCTTTACTTACTGCTTTTAAGTGGAACCATACGGCTTACAACTGTGTCATCCAATATTACTACTAATCTTTAACTTGTGTAGCTTGATTTATTTTTTGTTTTATCCATCTTGCACATTTTGGGGCTACGTTGTACCTCTTAAAATGCTGAAGTTTTTTTATGACTGGTGATAAATGTGCTCTGCGTTTCTGTGGAGGGGTCTCCTCTCACCCTGGGGCTGGAGGTGGCTTTGCTGTGTCTCTGCCCGGAGGAGCCATCCAGCTGCTGACAGGACTAGTTCTGAACTGAATTGGCTTTGCCATGTGCACCTGTGTCTTCCAGATTTAGCACACTTATTTTAAAACTGTTTCCAGTGGAGAACAGAGGCAAGAGGTGATGTGACCCAAAATCCTAAAATTTTGGACATAATTAAAAAATTAAAAATTCAGGAAAGAGTATCTGTGGAGAGATCTGTCCATGCTGATCTTCTGCAGGCACTTGCCAATTCCACCAGGCTGGGTCTGAGATGGGACCTGCTGAAGGATGGCTGCCGTCACTGGTCTCATCACTCCAGTGTTTTAGTGCAACCCTGTAGCTCTGTTTCTCTCCAGACCCATCTGTTTTTGCCTAACTTGATTTAACCAGGGGAGGAGGAAGGTAGAGGAACATTTGTTAATTAAAGTGGGCCCCTTCTGGTTCTGGATGTAGTTTAAATGAGTTCCCAAGGGTTCTCAGAAGAAAAGGGTTGTATTTAAACTAAGTCTTTCTCCCGTTCGGATCATAGTGATGGTTCTACTTCGTTTCCCTCAGCATCCAGGATAACTGTGTGCTTCAGTATTGTTTGATGCTGTTAATCCTTGCCTGGGAGAATGCTGTTCTGATCATTCAGAAGCTGTAGGGCTGTGTGTTGTCTTCAGAAGTCCTGCGGTTTTTTAGGTTATCAAATGAATCTGTTCTGGCTTGATCTAACAGTGCTAATAGTTTTCTTATCTGTCTTGTGGGGGCTTATGGTGGTTGTGGTGGTGGTGTTTGCTTTAATGTGATCTCATCAGTATTATTAGAATTTGGAATTAGAATTTAGTAATTTGAATGTTGAAACTTTTTCCTTAACAGTACCAGATATGTGGTTCTCAGATGGAGTATATGCATCAGAACTACAGCACAGCACAAACAGCAAACATTTCTCTTCTGGCAAATGAAAATCATTCTAGTTTATATTCTGCAATATACAGTGTCTTAATGATTTGAAACACTTTATTTTTACAGGACAGATTTCAGATACAAGGTGCTTAAGCATTGTCATACAGTCATAAAATGGCTTGTATTGGAAGGGACCTTAAAGATCTGGTTCCAACCCCCTGCTGTGGGCAGGGCTGCTACCCACTAGATGAAGCTGCCCGGGGCCTCATCCAGCCTGGCCTTGAATTGCCTCCAGGGATGAGGCATCTACAGCTTCTCTGGGCAGCCTGTGCCAGTGCCTCACCACCCTCCGAGTAAAGAATTTCTTCCTAACATCTAAGCTAAATCTTCCCTCTTTCAGTTTAAAGCCATTCCCCCTTGTCTTGTCACTATCAGACTGTGTAAAAAGTCAGTCCCTCTCCTCCTTGTAAGCTCCCTTCAAGTACTGGAAGGCTGCAATGAGGTCTCTCTGGAGCCTTCTCTTCTCCAGGCTGAATGAGCCCAGCTCCCTCAACCTTTCCTCGTAAGAGAGATGCTCCAGCCCTCTCTCTGATCATCTTTGTGGCCCTCCTCTGAACTCACTTCAACAGCTCCACATCTTTCTTGTGATGGAGGCTCCAGGCCTTGCTGAACCTCATTAGGTTTGCATGGGCCCTCTATTCAAGCCTGCCCAGGTCCCTCTGGATGGCTTCCCTTCCTTGTGTTGTGTCAACTGCACCAGTCAACTTGGTGTCGTCAGCAAACTTGCTCATCTCTTCTGATCAATGTACTTGTAGAATCCCTTTTTGTTATTTTTTTCACATCCCTCACGAAGTTTAGTTCCATCTGCACCTTGGCTTTCCTGATCCCATCTCTGCATGTCTAGATGACATCCCTATGTTCTTCCTGGGCTTCCATCCCTGCTTCCACTGCTTGTACTTCTTCTTTTTCCTCAGTTTGACCAGCAGGTCCTTGCTCAGCCATGCCAATTGCCTGCCTCTTCTGCTTGATTTCTTATGCTGGGGAATGGAGAGCTCTCAGAAAGGTGTCCTTAAAAAGCTGCCAGCTCTGTTCTGTTCCTGTGTCCCCAAGGACAGCTTCCCAGAGGATCTCATCCACGAATTTCCTTAAACAGCCTGAAGTTGGCTTTACCGAAGTTCAGGGTCCTGACTCTGCTCTTTGCCAGGCCCATGTTCCTCAAGATCACAAACTCAGCCAGCGCACGATTGCTGCAGCAAGTGCTGTTACTGTACAAACAAAACCTTAGGTTTAAAAGAAACTTATATTGATTTACAATTAAATATTTAAA
>WBMW01002535.1:127342-242585 GCA_013396635.1 Penelope pileata | reverse complement strand
GATCATAGTGATGGTTCTACTTCGTTTCCCTCAGCATCCAGGATAACTGTGTGCTTCAGTATTGTTTGATGCTGTTAATCCTTGCCTGGGAGAATGCTGTTCTGATCATTCAGAAGCTGTAGGGCTGTGTGTTGTCTTCAGAAGTCCTGCGGTTTTTTAGGTTATCAAATGAATCTGTTCTGGCTTGATCTAACAGTGCTAATAGTTTTCTTATCTGTCTTGTGGGGGCTTATGGTGGTTGTGGTGGTGGTGTTTGCTTTAATGTGATCTCATCAGTATTATTAGAATTTGGAATTAGAATTTAGTAATTTGAATGTTGAAACTTTTTCCTTAACAGTACCAGATATGTGGTTCTCAGATGGAGTATATGCATCAGAACTACAGCACAGCACAAACAGCAAACATTTCTCTTCTGGCAAATGAAAATCATTCTAGTTTATATTCTGCAATATACAGTGTCTTAATGATTTGAAACACTTTATTTTTACAGGACAGATTTCAGATACAAGGTGCTTAAGCATTGTCATACAGTCATAAAATGGCTTGTATTGGAAGGGACCTTAAAGATCTGGTTCCAACCCCCTGCTGTGGGCAGGGCTGCTACCCACTAGATGAAGCTGCCCGGGGCCTCATCCAGCCTGGCCTTGAATTGCCTCCAGGGATGAGGCATCTACAGCTTCTCTGGGCAGCCTGTGCCAGTGCCTCACCACCCTCCGAGTAAAGAATTTCTTCCTAACATCTAAGCTAAATCTTCCCTCTTTCAGTTTAAAGCCATTCCCCCTTGTCTTGTCACTATCAGACTGTGTAAAAAGTCAGTCCCTCTCCTCCTTGTAAGCTCCCTTCAAGTACTGGAAGGCTGCAATGAGGTCTCTCTGGAGCCTTCTCTTCTCCAGGCTGAATGAGCCCAGCTCCCTCAACCTTTCCTCGTAAGAGAGATGCTCCAGCCCTCTCTCTGATCATCTTTGTGGCCCTCCTCTGAACTCACTTCAACAGCTCCACATCTTTCTTGTGATGGAGGCTCCAGGCCTTGCTGAACCTCATTAGGTTTGCATGGGCCCTCTATTCAAGCCTGCCCAGGTCCCTCTGGATGGCTTCCCTTCCTTGTGTTGTGTCAACTGCACCAGTCAACTTGGTGTCGTCAGCAAACTTGCTCATCTCTTCTGATCAATGTACTTGTAGAATCCCTTTTTGTTATTTTTTTCACATCCCTCACGAAGTTTAGTTCCATCTGCACCTTGGCTTTCCTGATCCCATCTCTGCATGTCTAGATGACATCCCTATGTTCTTCCTGGGCTTCCATCCCTGCTTCCACTGCTTGTACTTCTTCTTTTTCCTCAGTTTGACCAGCAGGTCCTTGCTCAGCCATGCCAATTGCCTGCCTCTTCTGCTTGATTTCTTATGCTGGGGAATGGAGAGCTCTCAGAAAGGTGTCCTTAAAAAGCTGCCAGCTCTGTTCTGTTCCTGTGTCCCCAAGGACAGCTTCCCAGAGGATCTCATCCACGAATTTCCTTAAACAGCCTGAAGTTGGCTTTACCGAAGTTCAGGGTCCTGACTCTGCTCTTTGCCAGGCCCATGTTCCTCAAGATCACAAACTCAGCCAGCGCACGATTGCTGCAGCAAGTGCTGTTACTGTACAAACAAAACCTTAGGTTTAAAAGAAACTTATATTGATTTACAATTAAATATTTAAACTTTCAGTATATGTTACTCCTGGAAAGAGTTTCTGTATCTTAGTGCCCATAACTTATGTAATTCTGTTGACTACAGTAATGAGGCCAAGAAATAGAGGTTGTACTCTTACTTTGATAAAAGGTTCTCAGAGTATTGTTATGTCTTAGAATGTAAAAAAAAAATTGCTAATGTAGAGAAAATGGAATTGAGATGCTCTTCAAGATGAGTGGTTTTTATCCCTTTTTCTTCCTTGGGTTTCTTGTGTGTTATCTGATGAATATCTTTTGTGTGTTTATGCCCATCTAATGGGGGCATAGACAGCTCTTTCTCATGTGCCTTATGGTTGCTTGTGGGGCTGTGTAGACCAAACCTCTGACAAGAATTGCATTGCTTCTTGATGACATACCTTCACGGGAATTTGCACCTGTCAGGAACTTAATGTCTCAATGATTTTACTTAGCACTGGATTTGAGCCTAGATTCTTCCCACATCACTACGTACTGCAAAAATGTTGAAAACTGCTATTATCTTCATCCTGGAGCTTGCTTTAATGATGACCTTATGTTGTGGTTTAACCCTGGCAGGCTGCTCATTACCACCCAGCCACTCACTTGCTGTCCCTGGTTAGTATCAGGGGAGAATCGGAAGGCTAAGTGTGAGAACTCGTGGGCTGAAATAAAGATAGAGACAGTTTACTAGGTAAAGCAAAAGCCACATGCACAAGCAAAGCAAGCAATTAATTCCCTCTTCCTATCAGCAGGCTGGTGTTCAGCCACTTTCAAGAAACCAAAGCTTGGCATATGTAACGGTTTCCTGGGAAGACAAACACCATTACTCCAAACGTATCCCCTGCCTCCTTCTTTACCTGAGCTTTTATTGCTGAGCATGGTGCCATATGGTATGGGATGCCCCTTTGGTCAGTCTGGATCAGCTGTCCTGTCCCCTCCAGGTCCTCTCTGGCAGGGCAGTGTGAGGGGCTGAAAAGTCCTTGGCTCTGTGTAAGCACTGCTCAGCAACAGCTAAAACATCCGTGTGTTATCAACATTGCTTTCATCCTAAATTGAAAAGACAGCATCATACTAGCCTCTGTGAAGAAAATTAGTTCTATCTCAGCCAATCCCATAGCACCCTATTGCTTTATTTTATGTTTTAAGGAATGGCAAATGGCCAACCATCACCTTCCTATCTTGATAACCAATTATTTTTTTCTCGATTTTCACCTTTTATCTAACATGTATTGCCCTAACTCCGTGTTTTATAATCCCCGTTGGTAATAGCTTTCAGGGTCATTACAAGAACCCTTTCAGCACATCAGCGTACAAGCATCTGAGGAGTGTTTTGACTAGCAGTGAAGCAATCTTCTTGAAGATATCTCCTTAGCAGCTGGAATGTGAATCTGTTGTCACTAATCCATGACTGCTCACATGTGGTGAGCATGTTTAGTCCGCACTAATATGTTTGTTCTTTGCCAAACATGTGGTATGGACCCTAAGAATGGAAGAATTCAGGTATTTTCTTATCTAATATATTAAACAGTATATTAAGTTCAACTAGTATACACAAAGTACTTTAACGTTTGATGCCACCAGCTGTTAAGTTCCTCTAGAAAATATTTTTACTGCTATGGAGAGGAAGAAAGTATGTATTCTCTTCCCAGAGTATGTGCTTCTTCACCCAGACAAAAAAAAATGGGTGAACTTTGCTGGTACTCAAGACAAATGTTGAGGCAAATAATCTTGGGAGGTGGAGGAATTCTCCCTCAAGTTTTTCTGCTGTTGTGCTTGCTGTGCCATTCAATTCAACAAGCAATTTTAAACAGGGTTAAATACAACTAAAGACAGATCCATGTATGTCACATCAGTGTACGTGGGTGTACATTCACACTTCTGAGTAGGCCTCGGAATGATTTTTATGACACTCCAAGTGTTATCTTCAAATCAAATCTTTCTCTTCCCCCTTTTAAGGTTTCGTAAGCTATCATTTCTGGACCATGACAGCAACCTCTTGGATATGTAAAGCAAGGTAAAACTGATTTAGATATTTGTCAAAAATATAGCACAACTTTCTCTGGTCGCCAAAGTAAAGCAGCATCCCTGTTTATTCAAATCAAGCTGTAGCTGAATTTAAAAGCTTAGTCCTGCCTCATGTTTTGATGACTCATATGCCAGCTTCATGTTCCTTGTGGAATTCCTTGAGAACTCTGAAGATGTAGACACATTTTGCAGTAACTTGCTGAGCACCAAAGAGGTGGCCTGGCCACAGCTTGCCGCACAAACCTTCCCCACCCAGATCCCTGCAGTGCCCCATGCAGTCCCTGAGTGGCTCCTCCAGTTCACAGAAGGAGCACACGTTTTTCCTTGAACTCAACTGAGACTTGAACACCCCAGTTGTGTCCGTGTCTCTGGAGATGGTGTGCCCTGTGTGCCAAATGTCTGGAGGTTAGACTGATTCTAAGTAAAAGTGTAGACTTAATGTATTTATTTGATCCCTTTCAGGAAAAAGGTCTTTTTCAAAGTTGTGAAAATATGTAAGTGCTAAGATGCAAGTTTTTCTTAACATAAGATTCTTTCTTAGCTGCTTCAGTGTCTTAACTGGCATGCAATGCTGGCTAATGAGCCATCTTATAGGATACTGTCCAGAGTACTTTTTGGAGTTGACAGACTTAGTGTGGAGAGAAAAAGTGTGTAACTCTCAGGCTGTTTTTCTTGGATGAGCTATACAAATTTATTTTCATTTGGACAGTAGTTCTACTTTGGGAGATAAAATATAGTCTCTGTACCTGTTCAGGATTCTATCTTCAACAAGGTGTGCAAATGGGTACCGGGGATGTAGGTAAATTTGCTTCATGCTGCATCCATTGTAGTACTTGTCGTGTCTAGCTGCACGTGGACATCGGATTTCCGATTAAAACCTTTTAAAGCTTCAAAGGCAGCTGAAAGCAAAGCACTGAAATCCGGAGTTTCAGACATTAGCTCTGTTATGATGCACTGGACTTAAACCGCAGCTTTGTCTGATTTTCATTACACAGTTATCTATTTCTATATTACATAAAAGAAAAAATAAAAGAAAAAAACCCCGCTTTTCAATCTTTGCCATTGTCCTGATCAATTACTTAACGCAGTTTTCTGTGGAAACAAGGTCTATGTGAATGCTGTGTATATCTCTCTAGTAAGTTTGAAACCTGTTGGCCATTTTCAGCCAAGTTTGACAGTTCTCAAAAGTAATGAAGTTCCTGCGTGTTGTGTAGAAACACTGACTGGGTAGAGAGAGGTTATTTCTCTAACAGCTCAGTGTGTGTTAGACACTGGAGAAGCCATGTTGTTCGAGTCTGGTCTTTACATGGGACTTTTTTTAAGCATGAGTAAGTACTTTTGGGAAGGAAAGACCATTGCTTGGACTCTGCTGATGAAAGATCTGACCAAGCAAATGCAGATTTACACAAAGGAATTGTTCCAGGTCCTTAGCTTGCAAAATGGCAAAGCCTTTTGCTATGTCACCTCTCCTAATTCACCTTCTCTTAAAATTGGTACATATCCTCTGAAAGAAGCTGCTAAGAAGCTGCTGCTTACAGGGGGGTGCAGAAACCTAAGGAGGCCCTCTAACCACTTGGCTATCTTCTCCCATAAATGCTTTTTCTTATATGGGTATTGCAAAGTGTTTTTTTTCTTTTTTAATATCTTGAAATTTGATTAGTATCACAGTTGCACCAAAAAACCGCTTGTGCTGTGAAGTTCTAGACTTAAATCTATGTTTTGCTAAATGGAAAAATCACACCAAGATACACAGAAATTGCACAGAGTGTGGCTGGCAGAAAGCTAACTGAGTAAACACTTTGTGCTCATGGCAGTGGGCAGCTTAGTGCATGCTGGAAAACCTGCCTGCAGAGCTGGGACAAGGCTGTTTACTTGAAGAAACTCCCTGAAGCACTGCTGGCAAATTAGGAAGAGCTGTGCCTCAGCTGCTTCAGTTTACACTTAAATGTCTTAGCATAAATTTACCTTTATCAGCTATCTACTCTGAGCTGGATGTGAACAGGGGTAGCTGAGGAGCTGGCATGCTTGATTTTTGTGGGCTGTGAAGGAGAAGATGGAATAGACTCCAGGATGAAGGTGCAACAAACCTGAGGCTTTAGCTTTAAAAAATGAGGTGGGGGGTGGAAGGCAAAAACTGGGGCATCCTTTTACTTTGTATCATCTTTGGCTTGTCCTTCTTACCGCTTCTGTTCACTCCTAGAGTCTTCAGACACTGAATTTATTAATGGTACAGTTCATCTTCTCACATTCTGAGGCCTCGTCAGAACAGCAGAGGTGCTTTCTGATCCCGAGTGCAGCTGTGGAGAAAGAGCTGTTGAGACAATGCATGGAAGTTGTAGCTCCATCTGCTGAACATCAAGGAGGAACAGCAGTTTAGAACCTCCTCTTCCTTAATTCCCTCTTCCTGTCGTACCTACAAACACAACTGTCCAAAAAATTAAGACAAGAAAATAGCAAACTATTACATTATCCTAGTGTGAATTTTTAGGCAATGGAAAGGGAACTTTCATATTTGCTCTGCTGATGCTTAAGAGTCCTTTCCTGAAGCAAGGCTGTTACCGTGGCTGGTGTATCTCAGGCCTATCAATACAGATTTTGCCTGTTTTGGGGAATGTTATAAACTTGAAAGTCGTCCTGAGTGGAAGCAGCTTGCTTAAAACTTAACAGCCAATGCATGATAGAGCTGAGGACACGAGGAGGTCTTTGAACTTGGTCCAGAGCTGTGCAGCCATGATGCAGCTTCATGTGCTGGGGGAGTGAGGCACAGGCCTTCAAGCATCTCCAGCAGAAAACTGCTGTATCTAGCTCATCAAGATCTTTGAGCTGCCTGCCTGTGCTGCATACCACAGTTACCATCTCTTTGTTAACAGCCAGCAGAATAGTACGTGGGTTTGTGGCTCAGATATGCTGGCTTGCGATTCGGTGCTGGAGGTTGGTTTGGCTGGGAGTGAACAGGCCGTGGGGTGGAGGTGGGCTGCAGTCAGCCAGCAGCAGCAGAAAGAATGTAAGTCAAGCACCCGGAGGGCACCCATCAGCCAGTTCGGGCAGGTGAGTCGGGTGAGACCAATTTCTCAAGGACTTGTTGCTTGAGCTGAGCCTTTACTTCAGCATAGTTATTTCTTGATTGGATGGGAGGATAAAAACTTGACACACAGGCTTTTATTGACCAAAACCTGCAGTTTATCTGATTCAATACCTGGCTTCTCTCATCTGCTGAGGCAAAACAGGCCGTTGCCTAAGGCAACCAATATGTTCCGTGTGATTGCAGGTTGTGATTGGTAAACCTCTGTGGGCTTGACTGATACTACATAAATTGTGTTGCCTTTTTCAATGTAATGTTGTTTGCAGATGCTTGTGTACTTCACTGATTTTATCGTGCTTTGCCAATGTGTGTTAAGAAAATCTTTGATCTGCTAATAAATGAGACACTGAATGTGAACTGTTTTGTTGTTAAAAAAAACAGAAACGCAGGTTGCTCTGAAAGTAATGCCTCCTGCTTATTTCTACGGAAACTACAGCAGATACAAAGAGCACAATAACACTATTTTATAGAGCAAATTCTCAACCACAAAACACTATTTTTCAACATAGCTAATGGTGATGACTGTATTTTTGCTCGCAATGAATAAGAGCCTGCATACTGCGCTTGTAAAAATCTGCTCCAGTGGAGGTGATCCACTGTTTCACAGCTCCTGTCACAGCATCATTGCCAGGAAAATGTTGCCCATACAGTCCATCTTTCATTGGCCTGAACAGACATAAGCCAGAAGGAGCCAAATCTGGACTATACGGAAGGTGTGGTAGGACAGTTTAACCAAATGGCAGTGTGCTCCACGGTCTTCAAACTGGTATGGGGCCTGGTGTTATCGTGTTGCAAGAGAAAGGCTGTGTTCTTCTCTGGCCTGACTCTGGAAGTTTGAGCCTTCAGCTTAGTCAGCATTGTGATAGAGCAATCAGAGTTGATGGTTTGTCTGGATTCCAGGAAATCCAGAAGAATTACCCCTTTTGTTTCCTGAAAGACAGCTCCCATAGCTCACATCACTTTATCAGCTGAGGGCTGCAACGTGAATTCCCCATTAAATAAAAAGTTCATGTTGCCACTTCATGGACTGCTGTTTTGACTTCAAGTTTTAGTGGTGACACCATGTCTCGTCACTGATAATGATGCAATCCAAGAAACTGTGTCCTTCAGCCTTGTATTGATTCAGTAGGTCCCAACAAACTTGCATACAGCGTTCTTTCTGTTGCTATGCGAAAATTTGTGGGACCCACCCGACGCAAACTGTGATATTCCAACATTGCTACCATTGTTTCCAAGACATTGGAGCTGATACTCAGCTCTGTACACATTCCCTGGTTGTAATCTACCGATTCACGTGGATGAGCTGATCAAGACGCTCTTCGTTTTATGGTGTGACAGATGCGCATGGCTGTGTGGAACACAGCTTGTCTTTCACGTCACTGTCGCCACTGCTGAAACGCACCACTCAGGTTGGTGATCCAACCTGATACATTGTCTGCACACATAATTATTTTTAGTGATAGATAGGAGAAAATAAACTTCAATAGAAGTATAAGCAGCTGTTTACAAGAAGAAAAGCAACCATAAAAGGTTTGTTCTTGGGAGACTATGGAAGAAAAAAGCCTAACTTTAAAATATGAATATCCCATGTCCCCTATCTTTTTGGCCTTTTTCACTGCTTCTTAGGTTGTTGAAAGTTAACCCCCAAGTCCTCAGCACTGTCATTCCACAGAATTGTCTTTTAATGCCTACCTGTGCAACTGGTTTCTCCATTCCTGAAAGGAGTAAACCCTCTATTTAGTAAAATGCCATGAGCTGAATATCGTCACCTTGTCACTGGCGTACATCATCACTGAGCCTGGGGAGACTGACAAAATGTGACAACGGAAGGCTGCCATTGCACAGGTTGTTTTGCCACCAGGGAGCAAATCCCAATTGCCCTCAATTCCTTTTCCCAGAGGCACCCCCACTCCCCAGTGAGTAGGAACAGCCGGTGAGCATATATTTGGCTAAACTGTCTGTGCAGAAGTCTCACTAGGGAAATTCCAGTCAGGGGGAAGCAGTTTTGCTAGTTGTGCGGGGAGTTCAGCAGAGGGAAATATTTTTGTATTTAGAAAGCTAGTTGACCTTCATGTAGGTGAAGGAGGCAGTTTGTTAGTCTTAGACCTTGAAAGAAATGTACATTACTACAGTTCTCTTTCATCTGAGACATGTAAAAGAAGGAAATACTTTCTGATTGAACTATGTATTTCAAAAGGAACAAAAAGATGCATGTTTTTAGCTGCAAGATTGCAGTCTATGCTAGTTCCTGAGGTACTTTTTTTTTTTACAAATGTACTCTCAATTGAAAACTGTGACTAACCACTCAAAGTACTGTTCCTCTTAGTTGTTAGGGATGCTGATAGATGATGATACCAGTCTATAAAACTTACTTTCTGCTTCAAGACCTGTAAAAGCTGAAAAAGTTGTCTTTCTAGTTATCAGATTCAGTCATAGGTCATTTGTTTCTCTCCCAGCTAACATTCCTCACTCTATCCTCCTTACTCCACTAGCTTTATGTTAGAAAGCTCTATTTACGGGCTTATTTTACTGTAGCAAAATGGATTTATGTATGTTCTGCAGAACTTCAGCTGACTGGGATGTTTTTTGTCACAGTGCTTGTTACCTCTGGGGATTCACCGTTCCTGCTCTGTGCGAACCCCTGTAGGAGTCTGTCATCAGTGGAGCTCATCTGTGGTGTGGGACCTGTGACATGAATTCTCTCAGGAGCCTGAGACCACTATTTGTTCTATTTTCCAACAAACCCTTGTTGCCTTTTCACACAGCCATAGAGATTGGAAGAGACCTCTGGAGATCATAGAGTCCAACCCCCCTGCTAAACCAAGTTTCCTACAGTAGTGTCCGGGAGGAAAGTGTCCAGTAGGGTTTTGACTATCTCTAGAGAAGGAGACTCCACAACCTGTCTGGGCAGCCTGTTTCAGTACTCTGTCATCCTCACAGTAAATAAATTCTTTCTCGTGTTCCTGTGGAACTTCCTGTGTTCAGCTTGTGCCTTGTCTTTTTGCTGGGCATCACCAAAAAGAACCTGGCCCCCTCCTCTTGACACTCGCTGTTTATGTGTATGTATAAAGCATTGATAAAATTCCCTCTCGGTCTTCTCTTCTCCAACCTGAGCAGTCCCGAGTCTCTCAGCCTTTTCTCAGAAGAGAGATGTTCCAGGCCCCTAATCATTGTTGCAGCCCTTTGCTGGACTGTTTCCAGTAGTTCCCTGTCTTCCTTGAGCCCAAAACTGGACACAGTAGTTTAGGGCTCTGCTGCATTTATGTTGCATTCGCAAACTGTGTCCTTTTCACCACCTTTTCTCGACAGTAGATGTAAATGAAGCTGCAGTCTAGTTATATATGTGTGAGAGAGATTGTTGGGATAGATTCTGAATTTGGAAAAAATGGTGTATTCTAGTGGGTAGCAGTCCTACCTGTGTCGCTGTAAGCTGTTCTTACTCAAAGCATGTTGAAATACTTTGGAGACTATGGGCCTGCATAGCTGGGAGACAGATGGAATAAGCTACAGTAGGATAAAGGAAAGATTTTATTTCTGACTTTGTATAGGTTTTGTTTGCTTACATAATTGCCTATGCCAGTGCTGTTTTTTGGTTTGTTTGTTAGGTTTGTTAGTTTTTATTTAGCTCCCAAAGACTTCTTAACTTCATTATTCTTCTAAGCAGCCAAGGCTTTTTGTACCATTAGGACATTTCAGGCTCATGTGCTGTTTTTGACTGTTTTTTAAAGACATTAAGAGCTGTGAGTATCAGACTGTCTGAGAGGTGAGGAATAAGCACAACACATGGATGACCCAAGCTCTGTACACATCTCTGAGCTGTTCCTCATTTCCATTAACTTAGGACCAAAGTGATAGTGCTTGGCACATGCTCACCCTTTCGCTTGACTTAGCAAGATGTGAAGTCTCCTTCCTTGCATGGTGACAGAAATAGTCATCTCTGACAAAGTAGACATCATAAAATGATCGTAAAGGTGGGGCCCTCATTTTTCAGACAACTGTTTGGGTAGATAAGCTTAGAGTCTCAGTGCTTTTGGAGACCCAAAATAGGATGGATTGAGGAGTGCTCAGCTTGTGTAATTAAAAATGTTATGCAAAACAGTTCCCCAAACTGAACTTTATTTTGGCTGTATTATAATCCTTCAAGTCTTAAATGCCTACAGAGAGATGGTGGTGCAGGAAATGCTCTGAAGCAGATAGGCTGACTGTGATCTGCATCTCCTTGCTTTTGTGTGCTGTTAATAAAGTGATATTACCTTTGTTACAGACGATATCCCTGTTCATGTTTTGAAGAGAGTTTGTAAAGAATGATGTCTGAGATAGTTAAACAATTTGGAGAGTATTATTCCCATGTCTGTGTGTAAACATCAGGTAAAAATAATTGTTCTTCTCTTTGTCAAGGATAGTTTTTAAGTTCTGTGTACTCTTAAGCATCAACTGTAGCAACATTCTTGTTTAATGTTTTGTTTGTGATATTTAAAGCCCAGTTGAAGGCCACTGTGAAGTCAAAGACAGATAAATATGCTTGAAGCATAGAAATCTAATGGATACAATTATCATTCTGATGTTCTCTGTAATAGTTATTAAGGCTATTCAAAATGTTAATTGGACGTTAAGTTTCATCCCCAGAGAAAATGTCTACTAAATGTTAGGGTCATGCTGAAAATATGCAGTATCCTAGGAGGACGTTAGTTGCTGCACTTCACAGCACACTGGACCAAAGATCTGTTATCCAATGAAGGAAATGTAAAAAAATGATGATGTACAATAATGCCAGCTACCAGCTGGAGTGTTTGATGGTTTTAATTAGGCATTTAGACTTTCTTTTTCCTTTCAATGTAGTTCAGTTTGTGCTGGTAGGCAGAAGAGAAATTAGGGAAGGGGGAAATAGAACTGTTGTCATGGAGATTAAAAAATAGTGTGCAGTGAAATTTTTGTACACACAGATAAATGGGATGCTAGTCCCATGGCCACCCACTGATGTCTTTATGACAGACATTCAATTTATATTCAGTGGGTAGTTATGGTCTAAAAAGTACAGTAAATCCAGAAGACTGCAAAGTCTAATGCATGTGGAAATAAGAGGATTAATTTTTCTTTTTTTTTTTTTGCCATAATTGAAAAACCATGCCTTCTTAAGCAGAAATGCTGCTTGCAAAAAATAGAAAAAAAGACAAGCAATTTTCCTTCAGCATCCAACCTCCAAGAAAAGCCTCTTTTCTTTGTAAAAGGAAAGAAATGCCAGCCAAAACTTTCACAAGAATGGAAGGAGTCAGATATGTGGGAGCTGTATTTATCTAAGCTCAAGTGATAAAATGTGATTAAGTGAGGTTGTAGCAGCCATAATGTACAGTGGAAGAATATTGAGCAGGAAGCAGGCAATTCCTTTGGCATTTTCTCTGAGGTCCTGCTGCTACTGTGGGAGGGTAATATTCCTAAGGAAAATGTTCCTCTAATAGTAAAGTGTATAATTACTCTTCCTGCTCCCTGCTGTCTCCCCCCAGAATGGTACTTCAGAGCACTGAGACATCAGGGGCAGCAGAGTTGTACTGAGGCAGTTCAGTAAAGGAAGGTAATGATGCAAGAGGATCTGCGATGCAAGAGGATCCTATCAATGTTTTCTTCGTAAAACTGAATTTTGTACTTATAATCAATATTTCAGAGGAATGGAGACTTTTTCTTTCTCTGTCCTTTTTTTTTTTCTTCCCAGTAGAGAAAAACTCCTCTGTTTTAAATCTTTCTTTCTAATTGCTTTGCTGATTACTCCTGTCTTCTGTGGGGTATTTGATTTCAACAATGGATTTCTTAATCTTTGTGTGGTAAATAAAATCTGTCCTAACCAGATAGGTTTATCTTTGTTTGAGATGTGTATGTTTGTGTGTATACAAAGAAGATTGGACTTATCTGGTTACAAAAACCCATTTCTGGAGGTAGCATGATCGTATTTTGTGTCTATTTGGTTTCACGGAGTAAAGGATTTCCTTATTTTCAGTGGAATATTACACACACATACACACAAATATTGCACACAAACACTATAATGGCAAAAGGTTGTCATTACAAGGTGGTTGATGGGTAAATGGGGGGAAAATTACATTAGTGTCATGATCTTGCAAGTTTGAAGTGAAAAACTGAAAACAGAGATAGAAGATTGTCTTCTACAGTAACGATTTTAAAGATTTTTTAAAAGGTGTTTTTATTTGTGTAGGTGTATTTGTATAAGGTACAACACAATTCACTGATTATGCATAGATGCTATATTATATAAAGAGAATAACTTGTGTTAAACTGATGCCCCTTGTACTCAAAATGTTCTTTTCTTTCTTTTTGTTATTACTTTATAGTTGCTTCCAAGTTGTTTGCTGTATATGTAAGACCTGTTGGTTGCTATGTTGCTCTAATGTATTGTACAACACATTAAGATATTTGAATGCAAGAAGTAACACGTCTTAAGCTGCTGTACTATCTTATATTAAGAGGCAGTTTTGCAGAACTAGAGGGTAATTTTTAGAATCAGCCAAAAGGTAGTGTTTTTATGTTGATTTCCTGTGAAGTTTGTTTACAACTGGTTGTTAAACCATGTGAGTGGGAGATTCTCTTTCTTTTCTTCTCTTTTTATTGGCGGTATCTTTGGGCAGTGTTGGCTGAAAGTATGAAATATCTTTTTTAGCTTCCTTTCAAGGAGGATGATGCAGGATTAGAAAATTCCTAGTAATGAGAATCAAATTTTTTGGTGATGGACAAGAACCAACTAGAGAAGGCTAAAAAACTGGATCAGAAAGCTTAATGACATCCTGGGGATTACTCAGCAGGAGTAGAGGATCCCAAGACAAAGTAAGCTTAAAGAAAAAAGCCCAGCATACAATTGTAATTGTATCTTAGAATCGCAGAACATCCCAAGTTGGAAGGGATGTGCAGTGATTGAGTCCAACTCCAGCTCCACACAGGACCACCCAAAAATCAAACCTTGTTTCTTAGTGCATTGTCCAAACGCTTCTTGGTTACTGTAACCACTTCCCTGGGGAGTCTGTTCCAGAGCCTGACCGCTCTCTCCAGGAATAATCTTTTCCTAATCCCCAGCCTGACCCTCCCCTGACACAGCTCCATGCCATTCCCTCAGGCCCTGTCACTGTCACCAGAGAGCAGAGCTCAGCACTGCCCCTCGGCTCCCCTCGTGAGGAAGCTGTAGGCCGCCATGAGGCCTCCCCTCAGCCTCCTCTGCTCTGGGCTGAACAAACCAAGGGGCCTCAGCTGCTCCTCATGTCTTGCCCTCTTGAGCCTTCACCGTCCTTGTTGCCTTCTTTTGGATGCTCTCTAGTACAAGTAGTTTCATGTCCTTAATCTAGCGTTAAGGAGAGCCCAAAAGGGTTCTGCTTGAACTGTGAAGAATTTCACAGGGGATTGGAGAATAAAAGGCAGAGTTAGGCTTTATCAGGTTTGGTTTAGCTGATGAACTTGGAGAACACTGGAGGTTGGATTTCAAATTACGTTGGCACCTCAGTGCTGTGGCTCCCTAAGGAGGCAGCCTGGGCACAGCACCAGGACCATGGCTGTGCAGATCCAAACAGCAGTCAGGACAATGCTTGCACTGAGTCAGCATTGCAAGCAGAGCTTAGAGCTGCCCAAGATCAAAAGGTGCTTCAAGCATCTCTGCCAAAGTCTTTGGTCCAAAAGAGTGGTATTCACAACAGAGTGGCTCTCATGCTGCCATCACCATGACACTGTGATGCTGTGCTGTTGTCTCCATGTAGGGTTGGGACTTGCTGACTCACCCTCCATCTCATTGCTGAGACTCATTTACAACATCCCAGTTAGCAATGAGATGCTCTGTGGGCTATTCTGCACTACACAATAGTCACTGCATAAAATATTCTTGCTGTGGAAGAAGGGTTATATTTATTTTTCTCTGAGTGCAGTTGAAGCCTTTTCAATGAAAATTGAAGCCTTTTCAATGAAATTATTCATTCAACACATTTGAAACTTTGGAGAAAGATCTTTTGAAGATTAACTATTTTTATTTATGGCGTTTGGGATACATAATGGCATCTGTAAGTACCCATCTCCTATTGCAGAATTATACTTCAGGTGGATCATATGGCAAAATAATGGTGGGTTTACTTTTTCTCTTCAAGAGAAAGTGTGTAGAAAAACTGAATTTCTTTTTGTTTCTTTGAGGTTCCCAAGAATTTCTCAGCTAGAAAGACATGGTCATGCATCTCATTTGACAGTGTCCAGCACTGGAGACCTTAAAGGACTGTGCAGGAATTACAGAATCTACAGGTCTGGGGAAAACTGCCCTTCACTGCAGATCTCATTCTGGCTTCCAGGGCAGTGTTCGTGCTAGGAAACACTGCTGAAGCCAATGTTGGCTTAAGTGCTGGTCCGCATTTGCACACATTGTTTCTCGCTGTGTTCTCAGCATGGCTGTGGCCCATGCAATATGGTGTTTTGCCAGATGGTACTCAGGAGCAGCACGGCAGTGCTAAGCCAGGAGCTGTTCTGTACATCAGATTGGATGCACGTGCTCAGTTCTGGGAGGGGATGAAGAGAGCAGCCCATGTCCCTTGCTCCCTGGGCTGGAGAACAGCTTGTTTCTTTTCCACCTTGAAAAAAAGATTTCTTTTGTCTTGCCCTTACTGCCTCCACCCCAGCCTACACAAACACCGGTTTCTTTGGGACATGTGGGTCAACTTGTGACAGTCTGTGCATCTCTTTTAAGAATCTGGCACTACCTCTTTGTGGCTTTCTCCAGTCTGACAGCTGTCTCCTGATGCTGCTCTGGAGGTATTTTGTCCTTGGCATGTGATTTAAAAATCTTTGGCCACTTCTTTGCTATCATTTTGAATTGACAGCAGGTTAATTATTGTTTCTCCAGTGGCAGTAGTTGCCTCTTAATGATGGTTATCTAGCTTTCTGGTGTCTGTCTAAATATCATGTGCTCAGATGACTCCAAAGGAAACATATCTGAGCACTATGCAAGTGTCTAAAGATAGCAATGATAATCTCTAGCTTTCTTCTTTTCAGTCAGTAGAAGAAATTACTGGGCACACTTCTATTTGTGTGGAGTACACACTGAGATAAGTCTATGTTGACATCTGTTCGGTACTAATTTCTAATGTCTCCCTGTTACTATTGCAACAGGAAAGTCTTTTTCCATAAAATCTCTCAACTTATCTTTGCTCTCCAGTTGTTTTTTTAATGCCATAGAATTGCACGGTTTTCTGCCCCTTTCCAAACTGCCAACTTTCTGCTCCAATGAAGTTCCTTCTGGCTCCAATCCCAGGGTTTTGGTGGAACAACAGATTCTATTTTAGTCGATACAGATTTAATTGCTGTGAACAAGGTTGACAATTATCTCTTTTTGTGTTTGAGAATCCCACCAGCTGTTTTAGATGCATTTAAATTGCTGCACCGTGCTAAATCCAGTTGTCATATCAGGAGCTATAATGCCAAATTTGAGGCACCTGCTAACCATTCCTTGGCCTTTACTTTAAGTCACTTTCGCTGCATTTCTTTTACCTTTCCTTTAACCTTGGTTTTCTGCATTGGGTGGCATTATTAGTCATACCAAGGGACTTCTACACTAAAGATACATTTTGAGGAATATTCATTTCAAATAGAAAGGATACTTACTGACAGAGAAGCTGGCATCTTAGTTTTCAGTCCCGTCAGGCACGTAAGGTGGGACCGATCTGACCACACGCTGACAACCTGCTGTGTAAGTGTCTAGGCTCTGCTTTATTGTCCACAAAGAGGAACAGACACTTCACACTGATGTAAACAACTAAAATAGGTCAGATGAATCGTGCCCCCAGATGTCCTCTTTCTCTTTGCTTATAAATAAAGTCTGGGTGATTAGCTCGGACTTAGCTGTCTGCACCGTTGACATCTGAATAGATCTCACCTCTGGGGACCGTGCTTGTAGCGGCCATCACATGTAGGTGACTGTAGGCACATGTAGACGCCTAAGAGGATTAAAAACATTCAGCTTGGTGCACAGTCACTGCAGCTGCAACTGCAGAGATGAAGGTGCTCTGGGCTTGACTTCTTGAAGCTGAAGGCAAACCTGTCCAAGCAGCGATGTTGCCCCTCACCCTGTGAATTCCTGTGCTGCTTCTGGCGAAAGTTAGTCTCCAAAGCGTGAAGAACAGATTGGTATTTTATTTATGCATTTAGCTAGCTCTAAGCTGTGATGCACCATTTCTTTTTCATTGCTAGCTCTTTCTGCCTCTATGTTGTCCTTTCAGTTTTGCTCTGGCAATATGTTGATTTGGGTTTCAAAGAAACAAAAAATGTTTGCTGCCCAGGTGTACCTGCGGGCAGCACACTGACATGTGGAGGTTTGCTTACACCTGGAAAGCCAAGGAAAGGTGATGTGTGTGGAAGTATACCTTTTCTCCTTTGCCTAACAAGTTGGCTTCCTCGCTAACTTTTGGAATTAACTGTTGCCTTCTGCAGGGTTTTCTTTTCAGTCCACAGACAGCTTTGTTTGTGTTTATTTGCAGTCTTGTCAAAAGGTTAATGAATGTCTCTTGAACTTCCAATTTCAGTCGCTGCATATTTCACAATTGTGCAACTGTAATTGTAATTTCTGAAAACAAGTTGTTCCTTGATGTAGCAGTGTACAGGGACACACTAATGTTTTATTATTTCGTGATACATATTTTTACAAATCTTCACAAAACTTTAATTTCCCGGCGGCCTGGGAAGAATGGTAAAGGCTATGTACAAGTCACAGTGCATGTTAATTCTGGTGTTGACTTTGTACCTGTTGTAAGACCTTTCAAGGATTGCAAGTGCCTCAGATCACGCCATGCAGGAGCTGTCCCATAACTGCTGCTTAGGTCTCTTTGTGCTGGGCTGCCCCTTCATCTGTGGAGCTCCTTGGACACAGTGGGCTCTGCTTAGTTACAGCTCTTCTTAAAATATTTGATGGTGGCCTTGATTGCAGTGTTTGTGTTAACCGCAAAATACTTGCAAACATGCAGGTTTTCACCTGTGCACAGGTGAAGACTTGGACTGAGGTTTTATAGGAGCCAGTGGTGCTTGAGCTATTGACTTCGGAAAGGGCAAGATTCATAATGAGGACAGATTTGCACCATAGATGGAAGAAATGATAGTGCTGGAGATTCATGAGCTGCACAGCCCCTGCTCCGATTCAGACTGGCACCTGGTCCCAGCCCTGAGCCATTTGGTATTTCAGATTTCACAGGGTGTCAGTGAACAGCTGCTGTCCACGTGCAGAGTAAGGCAGATCTCAGCTGCTTTGCTCCCTCTGCGTGCCCATTTGGACTTGGTCTCGGGCAACCTGCTCTGGGTGGCCTAGCTTGGACAAGATGAACTGGAGAGGATCCTTCCAACCTCAGCCACTGTGATTCTGTGGTATGGTAGCTCCTTAACCTCCCTGTGCCTCTCTGCTCTTGGCTGGGGGCACACCTGTTCATTCTGCCACCCCATCCTGTAAGGGCAGCAACAGCCTGGGAGGAGCACCTTATCCCGAGGTTTGGCCCTGTTACTTACCCAGAGCACTGGGTAAGTGCTTCTGAGGCACAGCAGGGACAACATCACAGCACTCCCCTGAGAAATGTGGTGTCACATCATGGTAATGGGCAGCGTGCTGACCCCTGCGCTTGGATACCTCCCCTCTGGGTGACAGGAATGCATGGGGCTGGAAAGGACACCCCCGTCTCCACACTGCATATGCACTCTCATGGGCTCACTGCTGCATGCTTGCTCTTGGGTAGAAATTCTGCATTCTGCTGTGATTCTTCTTTTTACTGGTACTAATTTTAACACTGTGTGTACGATTATATTCAAAAAAAATATAAAAATTCTGCAGTATTTGCTAACCTTGTTTCACATTAAATACTGACCATATTTTAAATTTAAATTTGGGAACGCTGATTTTGGAATTGTCTGTTACTCTCAAGCAGAGTGAATGAACACTATGCAAATGTTTTGATAGATGATCAAAATCTATCAAGAGTAAGGTAGCTGCCGTTGTTCTGCAGTCTCCTTTCAGGCTCAGGATGCTGATATTTTTGTCTTGTATTTAGCTTATGTTTTAAAGGTTTCAAAGATGAGGTCTAGGAAAGTAATTTTAATACTAGAAATAAAAGATTGGGATTTGAGGCATGTTTCTATGGCAAAAAAATGATTGTATTCTGGTTTTGCTCGTGGCCCCTTGTTGCATATGTGCTATTTAATGTTCTCCAGAGGAAAATTGATGGATGTAAAACTTCAGCAGCAGAGTATATGTCTTCTCTAAGGTATTCTTAAAAATTACCAACATAAGAGCAGCTTTGAGTTCATTTTCTACTTACGGATTCTTGGTAACAAAGCTGTATGTAATGTTTTCTTTTTTTTCTCTTGCCTTGCATTTGTGTGCTTGCATACGTATATAGTTTGCTATAATAACTTTTTACGAATAAATAAGCAAATTGGCATCTTTCAGGTTATAGGGGCTTCACAATACCTGCTGTACTAGAGGGTTATTGTGAATAGAGCATTAGTACTTATCTCTGGAAATGTGTACACTTTCTGTCACGCTTGCCAAGATTAGCTTGGGGTTAATTTAAGTTGACAGCTGTATAAAAGGGATTAGTGCTGCCACCACCAAACTGTTGCGGTTAACTTTCACACATGCTAAATAGGAAAGAGAATTTTTTTGAAGCTTTGACCAGTTTTGCATAAACCATTTATCATGATTTCTCTTAACCCTGAAAGAGCTGAGATGGCGCTCTCAGCATCATAGTCTAATGGTGTGGGATTTACTTTAAATGTGCAGCTTGCTTCAGTATAAATATAAGGAGAGGGTTTTTTTTGCGTGTAACTGGCATTAACTTTACAACTTCACATAACTGGGGAGAAAGGGTTTGTTTTGGCTGTGCTTTCAAAAGTAGAACTTTGGGAAACAGAGTTGCAAAAAAAAAACATTTTGTTTTATCCAAGCATCCTTACCACACACAAATATTCACTTAAGTGTTTACAATAAGACTAAAATATTTTGAATTCAAATTGAGCATTTGGTTGAGTGGTTTGTTTGTGAGGTGGCTGTTGTTTTAGTAGTAGCGGTATTGATCTTGTAGGCAAAGTGAGAATTTCTGGGGCCTGGAGGCCTCTTGCTCTTGGGATCAAGGGCAGGCTGCTGTCCCTACATCACTTTAACCAGTGTGGTCCTGTGTTATGTAACTGAGTTGGGACAAGTGGACCTCATATACAAAAATCCTTTTTTCTGTTAGGCTTTCTTCTCTGCCGTGTCCCGCTTATAAGGGATGCTATGTTCAGACTTAACCTTGTATGTGTAAGGACTTGTATGACTCATGGGAGGAGACATGGGGGTGACCGCTGTCCCCCTGCATTAGAGCAAAGGGAAGAACTGGATTCTTCATATGAATGTGAGCTGGAAGACTGAGCCAAAGAGGTTTCTCATCAAAATCCATCTAAAAACCACTATCCACATATGTGATTTTCAGTGTGCAGCCAAAAGCAAACTGTTGCTCGTTAATGAACTTTCATTTATCACCCTTCAAGGACAAATTAGCAAAATCACTACTGTGGTTTGTGTAGTACATTTTCTGAAGATTGAGAAGAGTCAGTGGACTCAATACGGGAAATTCCTTCTGAACAGCAGGAAACAGTATTTTTGTTTTTCTCTGTCAGGGTGGTTGAACTACGGCACGTGTGTGCCTGAGAGATGGAGGTCTGTGGAAATAGCCAAAACTCAGCGGGCATGGTCCCGGGCAGCCTGCTCTAGGTGACCTTGCTTGAGCAGGGCATGGACTGTCTGATCTCAAGATCATCTCACATCAGTCTCAGCCTTTCTGTGATTGTTTTGAGAGCTGTCACTCCTAATGGGTGAAATGGGGCCAAAGGGCAACTCTGAGACTGATGAACCATGCTGAACCATTCCTATATAAAGGTTTCTTTTCACATGTTTTGTTGTTCAATGTTTTCTTGTTTGCTTTGAAGGCCTGACTTGTCACAGTAGCCAAAGCTGAGAAGTGTTTTTTGTCTTCTAAATAACAACAAAAATAATCTAGTGATGTGTAAAAATATTCAAGGTTTTGTGTGGATGTACTTGCATGTGGGCCTACTTCACTAGGCTGAGTATGCTATTCAGATAAGAAGCATCAATGAAGAATGTTCGGGGTAATTTCTTCCTGTATACAACAGAAATACATTCAGATACATTTTTCCCAAAATTAACCTACTGAGAAGGAAAAGAAAAAGGTGCAATGCAATGTGTTAGTGGAAATTGGGCTGGAAGGACCCAACCTGATGTTGTTTGTCTCTATTATCCTCCAGGTCTCTTGCTCAGTTTTTTCAGCAGTTTCGCCATGCTTTCTGGGAAAGATATGGTGGTTCTCTTTTACAGCATTGAGTTCACCTTTGCTTTGGCAGCCTCTTATCGTCCAATGTTGATAGCCAGGAGAAGGAGTGAGGAAGGAGTGTTGGGCATTTATATTTCCAGCCATGTCTGAGTTTGCTAAGCCCTAAAGTGAGACCGCTCTTAACCATGTTTGCATCCCACCAGCCTGGCTCAGCATCTGTCCATTGCTTTACTCATATAGTTACCTGCATCTTAATTACTTACTGAGCTGCTGCTCATCACTTTTTCTTTAGCTATCGCAGATCTTGCTCCATCACTGTGACCTAATACTGCCTTGTTGCTTGCAGTTGCTTCGTATTTTGGGTTTTGTGGAAAGTGTCGCTGGATGGTATGCCATGCATGCGTTACCAGTTTGTGCTCATTTACACTAGCATTGTTGTGGAAATTTTTACAACTTTTTTTTGCATTGTTTATTACTTCTTTAATGTATTCAAATTTTAAATCATATTCCTCGTTGGGGCTGTGCCTACTTTAATCCCATATTTAGTCCATATCAGCTTGGCTGTTGTAATAGCTTCTAGCTAGGTCCTAAAGTGGTCTTGGCTCTGTTTATCAGTATGATTGCTGACACGAGAAACCATATTTTCACACTGGAGCATTACACAACTCATCTTTCTTGGCTAAACATTCACTTCCATCTTGTTTAAGGAAATTAAGATTTTATACTACCCCATGGATTCAGACAAATGATTCAGATTCTGCCCACAGTAGACAGTACTAGTGAGTATTTTGGTTTTGATGTGAGCAATATCACAGTTACAGTAACGAATGAATGAAATTGTTTAGTCTGTTTCAAAAGCTTCCTTTCATCTGTGGGAGAATCCAAACAGATAGAATGAAATCTCTTTCAAGTCAATTCCCAATGTAGAAATAAATCTTGTGTGGGTGAAGGGGGAGAAACAGCCACCTACCTGGAAATCTGAGACTATAAATGAGATAACGCAGAAAAAGGCAGTGGCATCCATCAAATGCTAATCCATTAGAAGCGAGGGGAGCAGGAGGAAAAAAAAGGAGGTGGAGTTGGAGAGTGGAGGAGAGAAAAACCAGCAATATGATTATAGAAGTGTGTTCTTTTATGGTATTTTTAATCCTCATTCAAGTGAAATGATGACTGCTGAAGTTATAAAGCAAAACTGTAGGAACATTTTTTGCCATTTACAGATATGGTTTTAATTAATCTGGGCTACTTCTGTACCATTGGTTAGGTTGGATGCAAGTTGTTGTCACACTGGTGATGGCAGAATGATGTGTGTGTACCCAGTGCACTGAGGAAGGAGGCACTGGAGCTCCTGTCAATGGCTGAAGGCTGGCAGGGGACAGGACAGTGTGTTGCAAGATGGACAGATTTCCTCTGTGTCTTTTGTTTAAAGATTTAAGTTGTGTTGCTTTATCGGAAGTGTTTGGGCCCATGCAGCTTGGTTTTTTGTCCTTTCTATTCAATCCCTTCTGCTTTCAGCTTCCTACCTGCCAAGGCCACATCCTGAGTGAGAAATGCAAGTTGGTGAATCGTCAGGTCACCAGTTGTGTGTTTTATTTCTGAGCAGGGGCAGGTCTGGAGCGTATGTGTAGCCAGTTCCCACATTTCTCCTGGTGCAAGGACAGGTCTTCGAGCTCTTATAGTCCTTAAACTTCAAAAAGTCCTTAAACTTCAAAAGTGCACACTGCTGTAGCTACGCATCATTCAGCATTTCTGCTGGACTGGTTGCCTTTCCCAGCAACTTTTGTCAAGGTATGTGATACACGAAACCTTGCTAGTCTTCCGAGTTTCCAAAAAAAAAAAAAAAAAAAGTATGCAGACTACTTACTTTTTCAGAGTTTGACAAGTAGACTAGGGTAAAACACTCCTTCTATACGATGGCTTGGGACTTTGGCTAGGACAAATACAACTTAATGCAATCTTAACAAGCGTGGTTTAGATGGAAGTAAAACAGTCAAAGATGTTCCAGAAAGTAAATGTATTGGTATCAACTTGAAAAACAGAAGGCTGAATGGGAATACTTCAGAAGACTTGACGTGTGTGTTTTCTTTTATGCCAGGAACCAGTTATGAAAGCCTATTTTGAGTTTGTTTGAGTGGCCTGTTTTGTTCTTGTAACATAAATTTAGGATTTTTGTGATCAGTGCTGCTGGCAACAGGAGTTTGAGCCCTGCTCAATGAATGAAGAATAGAAGCACAGTGTGACCTACATCTCCATTCAGTCAGATGGGATTTGGGGTCTTGTGAGATACCAGCAGAATGCTAATTGTGAGCCAGTCAAACTGGCTGGCTCATATCTGGAGGATTTGCTTTCAGCTGAGGCCATATCAGAGATGAGTCTATAAAGTATTGAAGTGTCTGTCAAGGTTGGCACAAGCGTCTCTGTGTCCTGCTTTCAGCTGAGAAAGTGCTAATAGTACACTGATGTTTTGGCTGCTGCTGAGTGATGGGAGTGTGCCTGCGGCCAGGCTGCTCTGAAGGGAACAGCCACCGCCATGATGGTGCAGCAGCTGGGGATGGGGCAGAGCTGGGACAGCAGGCATGAATTAGGATTGGAGTTATTCCATACCATGTGACATCATGTGAAAGGGTATAAAGCTGTGGGGAGCTGGCCAGGGTGGGAGCTGCTGGAGAGTTGGCTGGGCATCAGTCAGCAGGCATTGAGACGTTGCTGTGGTAGCAGGGCGTCAGTCAGCGGGCAGCTGTATTGTTATCTGGGTGTTGGCTGGTGGGGGGCGAGTAATTGCGTTGTGAGTATATTTATATTGTTATCGTCACGTTTTTGTTTCCATTTTCCTTTTCTGTCTTAGTAAATAGTTTTTATCTCAACCCACGAGTTCTATTCTGTTTCTCTCCCTCGTCCTACTTGTGGAGGGGAAGTGGATGGCTGTGTGGTGCTGAGCTGCCTGCCTGTTAAACCACAGCACTCTGCAACTGTGATGAAATCCCATCATCTTACTGTGCTGGCTTCATGAAGCTCCTGTTTGCAAAGTAGGTTAAACCTTAGGCTAAACCTTAGGATTGTTTGTTTATTACATGGCAATGTGTGTTTGACACCACAGAGACAGCCAATACTCCAAAAAGAGCAGCTTCTGATCGAAATTGAGTATGCTATTTGGATTGAACTTCATAAAACGTTGGAGAACTCATAAATGGGTAATGTGCAGGAGGAGGAAAGGAGATGATGCTTATGAACAGGTCTAATCAAACAGTTCTTTGAGGAGCAGTTATGAGGAGAGAGGAAAAAAGAATTCCCTTGAAAACATGTCTGAATAAAAGCTAGAGAATTATAGGCTTCTATCTTTTTTTTCCCCTTCCCTTTTGCTCCAACGTTTTCTTATTATTTGCATCCATGATATAATGGAGGTGAGGACAACTGCATGGTTGGATGTTTTTCTTGGAAGGATGTTTATTTTATGAAGTGTGAGAAAGTGTTGCTTTATCTCATTGTGTTCACTGTAACGACGATAACATTTTTGGGGAGTGGACAGAAAGAGAAATATGAAGGGGAACTGAAAAGCATAGGAAGTTTAGGCATTTCCTCTATTGACAGAGGGGGACGGTAGGTTTTCCATAAAACTTTCCAGAGTTCTAATTAAGAACTTTTTTTTTCTTTTTAGAGGTATGAACATCATGTTAGTTCTGCTTTGTTATTTGTGTAAGCAGTTCAGATGTGGGTTTTGTTCTGATAAGTTAGTCTGAGAGAGCAAGGAGCAAAGACAACAGTAAAAGCAGCATTGGAAAACTGGCTGAAAGAAGTGCCTCAAGGAGGGATTTAAGAAGCTACACAGAGAAAAGGATTTCAAAAGACAGCAATGACATAGAGCTATTTCAGTAGAGAGTGTCACCAGCTTCTATGCTAGGCAGCCCTTCCCCAAAAGCTGGGGTATTACATGGAATGTGAGGGCAAAGGAATGCCTGTATCAGGAGAATGAAGCCTTTTGGCATCTGGACTCTGCATTACTTGTAGTACCCATAAGCATAGTACCATACTCTTTTGACATCATGATTAATTCAAGTTTTCACTAAGGTGTTCAAACAAATTTTTTTTCTGCTGCAGAAAGGAAAACTGGAATTGTGGGAGGAGACATATCTTTCACAGCCCCATTTCTCACCTGAATATACTGACACCCCAGCCCCCATGTCGTTTCAGTACTCAGTCTTGCCAGGCTCATTTTGGCCATACCCTCTCCTAGCTGGTGCTTGAAGCTGCCAGGTGTTCTGCAGCGGCTGCCTGCCAGGCTGACTTGTCAGGTCACTGTGTTCTCAGAGCCTTTCTCATGTATTCGGCATCTTGACAAATTTTCTTGGTAGGTGCTTTCTAAATTAAGCCATATTGTATGTAATGTAACATGTCCTTGAACATTGAAATACCTTCTACTTTACAAGTCCCTGAAGTTCCATGCCAAGCGCAGAAATCAGAGCAGCTCTAATACCTCTGATTTTTGTAAGTAACAGAAAGCGGTAAGGGATGTAGTGGTTTTTGTGGTGAACAGCTTTTGTCTCTGTTTGTCTTTTGCTTTTTTTTTTTTTTTCAAATGGGATTAAAAACAGCTAGCAACATTGATGAGGAGACTGGTCGGCTGAACTGAATATTTGTTAGTTCCTGATGTGATAAAACTGTGCTTGCTGTGCTGCTGCAATATTTAATCATGCTGGTAGCCTTTCAAACTAACAAAGTGTTGGGTCAGCTTGTATAAATTCTTTTGTATTAGCTTCTATTTCTGTTTTTGACTATATCTTAAGTTTTCAAGCTAGAAATTTATTGCATCAGTATTTGATCTCCGACTGCTCTCCTGCTGGGTGCTGCAGAGGGTGAGTGCTTCAGCTGCTCGCAGGTGCCTGGCACTGTGACGTTCCTTAAACTCTGCTCTCTGTGAGAGTTTCACAAAATAACCGCAGTTGGTGTTTATTTACAAGAAATGTTTGTAAACAACTAGTGGCATTATGCCTACAGATGTTAACTGCAAATAAAACCCCTCTCCTGTCAGACTGCAGCATGTGATATTCAGCACTGCAAGGAAAGTTAGTTTCTGTTACAGCAGTTAATTGTAGTGGATGCGTGTACACAGTATGACCATGTTTTTTCTATTTGGAGGAAGAAATACTCATTTGCATGTCACAGTATCATGTGGCTCTTAAAAAATCAAAAGAATATTTTATCTTTAAGCAAGGCTGACACAGAACTGACATTTCCACAAGGAGAGGTAGGCTGATGCAGAGTCCCCTGCAGGCCTGCCTTCAGTTTGTGTTTTCTTTTCTTTCCAACAACATCTATCAATGTTTTTTTTTATGTAAAATTTTACTGCAGTCAACATTAGAGATTAGGTATGACTTGAACTTGCCATCAGGATTATGATGTGCCTTCGAGCTGTTTTGCTTTCTGGGGAGGCAGTAGTTGATTTGAAAGACATTCTGTGCCTGACGTGAAGTTGCTTATCCAGTGTTGCAAATGCTGCTAATGAGATATCTTGTGGCCTCAGGCCTCATGGTGAAGAGGAGTGGTTAGGCAGCATCTGTGGACGAAGACGTACTTGCGTGAGTTACAACAACACCTGGTCCCTGCCTGCAAAGGCTCTCTCTGCGTGAGGTCGGGACTGCCAAAGTGTGTGTCCTGCTGAGCCACAGTGCTGGCTGTTTGTTGGTCAGTTTGTGGTGAGGTTCTTGTGCAAAAGTGGGAAACGTGCTCCAACTTGGCTGTTCTAAGACAGGTGGTAATGACAGCACTATCTTGGGTAGCACAGACTTCTGTTTTGGGCTCTAAAATGGTTGGAACTAGATGATCTCTGAGGTCTCTTCCAAAGTCATTCTGTGCTTCTGTGAAAATGATTCATACCATTCAGCTTCATACCTCTGAATGAAGGTGAGCAGTCATGGTGCAATTCTTGGCTGATACTTGGTTGATACCCTTGGCTGCCCAGAGCTGTTCTGAGCTCTCATGCTTGTTTCTGCATGCCTGAAGCTCTTAGTGTAAATCAGCTGCTCTCTAAGTTGTAGCTGGGGTAGAAGTGTGAGTGTTTAAAGGCTTTTTGCTTTGATTTTTAAGTTACCCTGCAATACATCTCTCCGTGTTGTTGTGGTACAACTTTCCTTTTAAAATAAAAAGCAAAGTCTTTAAACAGACTAACAGCAGTTGCTTTTTTTTCATCTTTAACGTTAATAACTTATAGATTTATAGCAGGTGTTTTGTTTGTGCAGGACTCAGAACTTGACAAAGTATACGCCCTTAGCCAACAGATTCGTTATTTACCATAGCAGGCATTGCTATAGAAAAGCAAGTGAGGAGCTCATGTTTCACCAGAAGGCATAAATGTTATCAGACATAAGCATCAAGTACTCCCTTTAGGGAAAATTGTGTCATGCCTAAGGGTAAAACATGCTTGTGATTCCATTGGTTCTTACTCACATAGTTGTGTGACAAATGCTTGTTATTCCAAGTGTACGTGTATGGAAACAAGCAAGAATGCATGCCTGTGTGTGTGTGTGTGGATATGTGTGTGTGTATCCAAAAGTAAGGCATTATAATTCAGTTGGCATTTGTAATACTTCTGGGTTATGATTCTGGATATCTGTCATGTGTGAGATATGACTGGTAGAGGCTTCTGTGCTTTGCTAACTTGGGCATGTCCTTTGTTTTCTTTTTTGATCCTCCACCCACTCCCTTAGGGTAATAAATGCTGGGAAGAGCACACACAATGAGGATCAGGCCAGCTGTGAAGTCCTCTTTGTCAAGAAGAAAACTGGAGGCGCTAATTCTACACCAAACAAGAACTCAAAACGAAGGTCATCGCTGCCAAATGGAGAAGGTCTCCAACTGAAAGACAATTCGGTAAGAAGACTTCTGTATCTTGTTGGTGGAGAAGTACAGAATAAATACAAAAGGATGTGGTGATATGACAATGAAAGAAGAACTCTAAATGTTTTATACATTCCCAGTTACATCATATTAATTATCTTTGTGCAAATACAGAACACTTAGCTACATTTTTCTTAGCTCTACTACTTGATTTTTAATTTTTTGCATTGAAAAATGCTCTTTACATCTAAGATATTTTAGTTTAAATATGCAGAGAGATATACTCCTTGGAGTTTTGTTTTTCATTTCTGAAAAAGTAATCCTGAGAAATTTACTGCTGCAGAATACTGTGAGTTTAATGGCTGTAGTTAACTTGTCCAGTGAAGGTTGCTGCAAGCATAATAGCATCACTGTTTATTTGGTCACACAATTTTATGAAGAGCTGGACTGTATTTGGATTCTTCTTACTGAAACAGTATTGCATGTCAGGACCTTGGTTTATGAGTTCAGCGCCCTGAATTCAGTGATCATGGACTGTAGTTGTCTGTGCGAAGAGTGATGTGCGTCATGTGCTTCTCTGTTATAATCATCTGTTTTGTTTCTTGACTAATTATTTCATCTGTTCTTTAAGCGTAGGCTCAGTCTCCAGCAATGTGTGTTTGATTCAGGCATTCAGCCCTTTCTTAATGCCGTCTGGGTGCTGGAGTCAGATAATGTGGGTACACGTACATTCTCTCTGCTGCTGAGAGAGCACCACTTCTCCCTGAGTCCTAAGTAGTCCTTCGTTGGACTCTAAGTAAATCCTTTTTTTTTTTTTTCTTTTTTTCTTTTTTTTTTTTTTTTAAACTGAGTTGTGGTTGCTGTTCTGCTTCAGTCTGTCCCCCAACCCTATGGCTTGGTGTGCCTGATGACTGCAGGGGTCATCGAGGTCCTGAGGAGCAAGTACTTCTTCTTCCGTTCCTCCTCACCTCTTGCTCCCCCTGCTCTGTTTCATACTTCCTTATCGCTGCAACATCTTCATACTCAGGTTTGCAAATAGCTTTGTCCTTTACTTTTTCAAATCTTTCTTAAAATCATCTGTACTGGTTCCCATATGCTGGTATTCCCCATTGAATTCAGACTGTCACAATTTTTTTTCAAGTATATATTTACACCCTCCAGGATGAAGAATTGTTCCCTGTGCTTGTTTATGCTAAGAATTTTTGCATACACCCAAGCAAGGCAAAATAGAATTTGTTTTTGAATAGTCTATGTTTAAAAAAACAACTGTCTGCTGTTGACTTAGACAAATGCTTGGTTCCATGAATGTATTTAATTTTTGTATGCTTTGATTATTTTTAAGGAAGCAAGTATCTGGCCACAGTACTTGCACGTGTATGTGAAATACGCAAAGATAAGTAACGACACTCGTGGGTGTGTTTGACACCAAAGATACCGCAGTCATGCGCACAGCATACTACAAGGACCCTGGACACTGACATCTGTAGGCACATTTTGGTGCTGTGTAGGGATGCTAGCTCTGCTCTTAGGCCCTATTTAAGTTCTAGGCCTAGCCTGTGGGAAAACAGATCAGGACCCTCTGCATCCGTGGTCCGGATGAGTATAGCTGTACTGAATTTGCTTGTGTTTTCATGTTCTGGAAGCATGCATGGGATATAGAAAGGTTCACAGTGATGTTTCACAAGTCCAGTTAACTTCCGATTTTGAATAGTGTCAGATGCTTCCCAAGAGAGCAAAAGGCAAACTGTGTTGTATGTACTTTACTGCATGGTTAATCATCTTCCCCAGAAGGAACTCTTTTCCAAATGCTATGTACCTAATACGTTTAGATTGCATTAAAAGTACAGGAACATAAAACTTATTTCATTATCGGAAAGACGTCTTCATTAGCCTTGGTGATATATATCACTATGGTCATCATACTGTTATGGTACTGTAGTGACAGATTTATAAACTCATTGCGTATTTTTAAAAGCTGTTGGGTTTTTTTTAATCATTTCAATCTAAATTGTTATCAAGGCAACTGGATATTTGATGAGGCTGTTTTGTGAGAAATAGCTCAGACTTTTCTGCTTTCTCTTCCCTTTTAGTGTATTTCCTACTTTGATTCTGTATCTTTTATCTCCATTTTGGAATAACCAGCCACTTCCTTTCAAGTTGCTTTAGAGAAACCTCTTTATTTCAAATCTTTTTTACTTTATTCTATTTCTAACATATTTAGACCAGAAGAAAGCATGTCTGAAGTGAGGAGCCAGATGATCTATATAATATGGTACTGTTTTCATGCTACTTGATACCTCATTTTTTATGTTCTTATCAACAGATTTTCTTCTGTTTTTTATATGACCCTTGAAAGTGCTATAGCAGTCATTATTTAGCTATGTAAAACCTGTTCTGCTATGTTATTAGACCACAGCTTGTGAATTTAAATTTGTGATGTATTTTCCGGAAATAGGCAGCATATTTCTGGAGAAACTTTTCTACTAGAGGGCACTCTTACACTAGCAATTAGTAGGATTATTTTCCTTGGTACACCTTTTGCTGCTTGAAGATATTTAAAAAGGAAAAAAAAAAAAACACTATTTATATAATGTGTTTTTTTTGTTTTCCTATTTTTATGCTGAAGTTGAGTATTGTATTTTTCCCTCATATAGCATTGTTAGCATTGAATGCAAATACTTTTTTAAAATGTCTGAGTGAGTGCAAAATGTAATGAGTTAAATCTGTATCAAAAATATGTAGAAAAACAGGCTTGACACGCTCCGGTGAATGGTGTAATATCGCCCCAGCAAGTGTTTATTAGGAAAGCCAGGGGCTGAATTCTGTAAACACCTCCTGGGGACATCATATCCCACTGTAACACACGAGCTGAAATCATCTATGAGTAGTGAAGCACTTTGTAGAGACATTGGACAAAGAAGGGATGATGGGAGTGATTTACTCCGTATTTGTCTGAAGATGAGAGAGATTTCTTTGGTTTTTGCTTAGTTTTTTAAAGCATTGTGCACAAGGGAAATGCAATCTGAAACTTAGTGTCTCTTCATTTAACTCAATCTGCTTCATCTTCCTCAGATTTTTACTTTTCCCACTGAATCTTTTGAAAGGACTTATGCCATTTTTGTTTTGCTCTGATTTCTGGGAATATATGGAACTGAGATGGGCAGCTGCATCTAAGGTTGTGTGATTAGTGTTATTTCATGCTAACTCCATCAGTGCAGCCTTGCGCTTTGGCAAAGCAGCTCAAGAGAGCTGTGCAAAGCCATGCTGGTGCATTGGGCTTATGTGACAAGGTTTTGGTAGCAGGGTGGCTGCAGGGATGAGCAGAGCCTAGCACTACCTCATGTCAGATCAGAGCCAGCTCCAGCTGCTCCAGAAGGGACCTGCTGCTGCAAGACCTGAGCCATGAGTGACACTGTGTGCTCTGCGAGAGCAGATATGAGAAAGGGAAAAACTGTTGTGCAACAGCATCTGGGAGAGACAAGTGAGAAATGTGAGAGAAACAGCCCTGCAGCCACCACTGTCAGTGCAGGAGGGCAGGAGGTGCTCCAGGCATGGAGCAGAAGTTCCCTGCAGCCCAGGAGGGGCCCCTGGTGGGGCAACTGTCCCTCTGCAGCTCATGGGCACTACACAGAGCGGATCTCTGTGTGCAACCGTGGAGGAGCCAATGGTGCAGCAGTGAATGTGGCCTGGAGGAGGCCACAGCCCATGGAGAGCCCCTGCAGGAGCAGGGCCCGGGCCAGAGCTACAGCCCATGGAGAGGAGCCTGTGGTGGGACAAGGAGGCCTGGGGAGCTTCTTCTCATGGGGCCCCGTGCTGGAGCACTGTGCTCCTGAGGGGTGAACCCCGTGGTATGGAGCCATGTTGGAGAAGTGCTTGAAGAGCTGCAGTCTGTGGGAAACCCATGGACAGCATTCCATGGAAGGGACCCACATGGAGCAGGGGCAGAGTGTGGCCATGAAAGAGCGACAGAGACGAAGCGTTATGGGCTGACCACAGCCCCCATTCCCCTACACTACTTGAGGGGAGGAGGGAGAAGGAGATGAATAGGGGAGGAAGGTGTTTTTAGTTTGACTGTAGTTTGTTACTGATCTAGACTGTTATTGACAATAAATTGCATTAATCTCGCTTATGCTGAATCTGTTTTGCCTGTGACAGCAACTGGTGAGCGATGTCCCTGTCTGTATGTCAACACTTGAGCCCCTTTCGATCATATTTTCTTCCTCTCTTCCTTTGAGGAGAGGGAGCAAGAGCTGTATCTCACTTATGGTGGAATGTGCATCAGGGTGAAACCACCACAGCCAGGCCCCATACCACCAGGGCCATGCTTGGGGAAAGATGTTTTGCAAAAGTGGCCCATGCCCTGTCCCACTCTTGGCACAGTTCCCCTCTCATTGCCACATAGGCTGTGGGACCCTTGAGCCTCTTGCCTTCATGTCGGCAATGCCTGCCTACACAGCTAAAGTGCCCTCTGTCTGAAGGGTGCCACAATGATGAACACTGACGGCCATCAGTGAGCGAAACACAAGTCATTTGCCAGGAGATTGTCATAGCGACGGTCAGGTGGCAGGACTTAATGTGATGCATTATTAATCGTCATTGCACCATGGAGATACATAATTAATAGTTCTGCAGTTTTCTTTGTGTCACAAAGATGGGAAGGAGTATTTGTTTTGTACAACAGAAGGCTGATTATCTACCATATGTAGCTGAACACCTCACTGGTGCCATAAGGAGGCTTTTCTCTGAGGACAGGGTGACAATTGCTCACACAAGTTCAGATTGTATTAGAACCCAATATCTATTCTGACACATTTTGTTTGTGTAGTTCATATTTGGCACAATAATGTTTGAGTGAACTGTGTATATTTTTGTTGTGTTTTTTTTTGTTGTTGTTGTTGTAGTTTTGTTTTTCAGAATATATCTTGAATGGCAACATAATTCATTTGCCTGTCAGGAATTAGTTGAATAAAAAAGTTCTGAAGGTTTACAGTGTGGGGCTACTGTCTAGCTTACCTGGAAATTGCCTGAAATTGGTTGCTATGTATGGCTAACACTGCCCAGTTTTTACTGTATCCAAGGTCCAAATATTAGTAAGTATGCATTTTCTGTTGTGATTTCTCATCCATTACTTGACCCAAAACTTTGCATGTCTTAATTATGTTTTACAATTACTAAACCCAGGAGACTGTTGAACCTGCATGAATGCAAAATCAGCAGTTGAGGAGTCTGAAGCTTATTAAGTTTCCTAATGCGTACTGGAAATGAATTATAAGGTCAGTGCAGTGAAGAATCTGATTTCTCTTGATGTATCTGATAGCTATTCAGAATGTTGAATCTGAATGTTTTGAAGGAAAATCTAAATCAGTTCAGGGTGTGTTAACTGATCATACTCCTAGTTGAGGGCTCTGTCCAGTTGATTAAATGACTGGAGAATCATAATTGAAAGATTACAGAATACCGCCAGAGCTACTAGAAATCGATGTCTCAGAGTTTGAAGGATGGTAGTGTCTTTGTGTTGGGAAGAAGTTTCAAGCTCCCCAAACATGACAAATGGAGAACAGCTCTGCATATGCGCACCACAATAGATAATAGCATGGCGGCTACAGAGGGCATCTCAGCTATGAAAGAAAAATGAGGATCTTCTTGTGCCTTTTGACCTGACAGCCCTTATTTTTGCTCTGAGTTTTTGCCTTATTTGCACCATATATTTAATTCTTACCAAGTTGTTGTGGGTTTTGGAGAGTTCAATTTTTTCAAAGAAAGGAGCTGGTTTTATTTTCAGAGTAGAGGAAAAGGAGTTTACTTCTGCTTCCTTATTTAGACAGCTAGTAGGTTATTCAGTGTTATGCTCTTAATTAGTTCAAAAATCGGGCCGTATAGGAATATGTATCAGTTTGTGGAGACTAACATTTGTTACAATAGTGCCAGCAGATCCCAGCTGAAGTTAAGGCAGTAGAGCATCTCACACAGAAGGGATATATAAGAAAAGTATTGTGGTAGTTATCTCCAATAAGTTTATATGCTTATAATACAGACCTCTCAGTTATCTAGGCTATTTCTATAGTCAATAGGAAGAAATAAGTCTACTTCAGAATGAGATGAGGATAGTGTGAAAGTGCAGGGTTGTTTTTTCTTCCTCCACTGATTATACAGAGAATCCAGAGAACTGTCTTGGATGTGTGCAATGTGGATGTCTTGACTTCGATAAACTGGTAGCAATGTCATCTTGTTTTAGAATTACTAGTCCAAGAAAGGACAAGAAGATAGGTGAAGTATGCAGGAACATCCAGAGGTGACATGATCATGCCACATTCATTTCATTGACAGCCTGAGAATGCAACTTCAGCCCATATGAGCTTTTCTGTGATAGTACATGCTTCCCAGTGTCTTAGAGGAAACAAGTGATAATGTTTAAATTTCAGCTTTTGTCATAGGCTATTGTTCTGATCTGTTTAAAACTTCATGATCTCCGATACCTTATTTTAATGCTCAGCTGGCACAAGGCTTGTTCAGTTTAGGAGGTATCCAGTAAGCACTGGAGCACCACATCTGTCCCATGCACACTGGGCTACAGCAGCAGGATCAGCACAGCTGTGGGTGAAAGGAAAACTTCCTCTCCTCTGAAGAAAATAAGGGATTTTGTTGGAGCAGAGATCAAAGGGTTGTCTCTGGAGCAGGGTCTTTCAGTTGTTGTTGCTTGTGTTCTTCCATCACCATCACTGCAGTTGAGGGGCAAGGTTGGTGAGGTAAAGCTCCAGGCTCATGCTCCCCTTCTCTCTGGTTCACGTCAAGCTGTGTGAGGGATGACAAAATAATGTGCAGAAGTCCAAGGCACAAAGGACTTGAGGCATGAGCAGGTGAGTGGAAGACAGAAAATTTCCCATCTGTGTCCTAGTGTTTGGACATTTTCTATTTTCTGCCTTGAGGGTGTCCTTCAAGACAACACTGCTTACTGAAACAAGCAGTCTGAAGCATTGGGTCTGACTAGTCTTTTCCAGAGACAGCCTTTAGCTCTGCTCCTGAATCAGGTGATAAGACAGCTTTTCCCTCGTTGTGGCCCTTTTCTGTGAATTGAGTGCAGGGGGCACTGTCAGAAACTTTGCACACAAAGTAGGGTGGCTGCAGTCACAAGAAGGAAGCTGGCAGATGGGAGAAAACCAGACAGGAATGGGGTCCAGAGTAGCTTGGCATGAACACCTCTTTGCAAATGCTAATCCTAGATGACTGTTGTGTTAGTGAAGAGTGAATTGCATTAACTGTTTTGCTTTATTTTCTGAAATGCTCTAATAAAGACTTTGGGGGGTTTGCTTTGGAAAATTAATTTTTTTTAAAAAAAAATTTTAGCTAAGAGTTCTTAATTGTAGATTTATTATTAAAAAAAATAAATTGGAGGCTGGGAACACTGTCAAAATGCAAAATTCTCTAGGTGGAAGATGAAGTATTGCTGTTTCAATTAGAGATGTAATGCTTTTATGCTGCCTCCTCCACCCCTGCCACCAATGGCAGCACATCTGCATAGGATTTGCACCTTAAAAATGGCATGAAGATATAAGCTGTGGAAGCATTATCCATGGTGTATCGTGAGAGAGGGATTTTGTCCAGGAATCCAAACCCTAAGAGAATGGGAGCAGAAATAACTTGATCTACTACTCCCAAGAGGCACTATTGCTGCTTTGAATAAATGCTTTCAGTTTTTAGTTGAAATACTTCAGTACTTAGTTGAAATACTTGTTTCTGTTGGCAAACTACTTCACACTTTGCATGAGTTTTTGCAAACAGCTTTTTTGGTCAGTAATCCTGTTGTCTGTTAAAAATTGTTTAAGCAGAACTTTACAGCCAACTGTTGCGTGAACTTGGAACAATTCTGAACCAAGAGTGAGCTGGCACAACTGCCAGTCAAGCTCTCAGGGATAAAAATTCTCAAGTTTTTGGTGAATTTACCAGACTGGGCAAGTGAGGTGGGACTGGATAAGAAGCTGCATTCAGAACTGTGTACTTTTTTTTTTTTCCCCCCTACCCACAATGAGATGTATCCTGAATGATGCACACTGTAGTGAGTAATCCAGTACTGCAGGACAATCTTCACATTTCTCTGCATTTCAGTAATGAAATGAAGAGTGCACAAAATGAACTGCTAAATTCCTATTCTTGGTAAAATTTAGGCTTGGAGTAACTCCACTGTATAGGTGACTGTATTCTTAATGCAGGGGTTTAGCACATGTTTTGAACTTCACTACGTGTTGTTTATGCATGGAACATAAAGCAGTGATGTCATAAACTTTAAAAAAATAGACTTATGTAGTTTTTATAATGAAGACCTTAGAATATGCATTAAATAATGCTGTTTGTTCAGCAATGAACTTTTTGCACTTTGAACAGCTTGAACTTGTAGCAGCGGTCTGGACATATGTTGCCAAAAGAGACATTTTGCATTAGGTTTTGGATTTTGTTGCTCCAGGGCAGAAATGAATTATTTCTTTTGTATTTGTGAATGATAGCTCATGATGTTCCTCCTCCAGCCTGTTTTCTCTGTCTTACTGTCAGTGGTTGGCACCTCTGTGAAACAGCTGGGACAGCAGAAGGTAAAAGGAGCTGCAATTCACAGCCCTGTGCACAAATTTTAAATAATCAGTGTTCTGGGTGCACAGGGTAATGGGATTCAGGTGGTGTCTGGACTATATGATGATCTGTTGTGTAAGGGAGCAGTTTTCAGGTGAGTGAAAGAAATATGTCACAGCTGTGGAGCAATTGCTGTGATGTCTATCATCCTAAATTAAACCACAAACAGTATAACATAGAGATACATTTTTTTAAGTTATTTGACTGTTGTGAGATACAGGTTATGCTATCATAGTATTTGGTGTTTTCCAGCGGTATTGCCTGATTCCAGTCACAAAATCATCTATTTCTACATCTGCACTAGTCTGCTCCTGTCTGACTTGCAAGACGGCCCCACAAACAGTTATTTCAGAAAAGCCAAGGGAAGGTGCAGGATTAAGAAACAGGGTGAAAGAGACTGGAAATATCTTTTCCCGATCCTGCTGTCAAATCTACTATCATGCAGAGACAGATATTGTTACTTCTTAAATGTTTTACTGAAGGTATCTTGGTGAATTTTTCAGGAGAGATAGGGCTTCCTAGGGTGTGGCAGATCTGAGCTTGTGCTGCCCAGAATTTGTTCTACCTCCAGTGCTGGGTTAATGGGTCCTGTCTTAGTGATAGTGACACCACCACAAGAGCACGGTTTCTGCTCAAATCAGAGCAAGAGTGAAGCTGACTTACACCTGTCAGAAGAAGACTGTATGGAGAAGAAGAGGAGAAATACTTTAAAATCATATCACTGATGAATAACTGTTGAACAAATAGGTGACACTACCACATATACCTTATTCTTAATAATGTCTAGAAAAATTTGCCTTTTTTAAATGCTTATTCTGCCTGTATGAGAGCAACTGTGTTGACCAGCATGTGAGCAGCTGAGGTAAGATGTGAGATGCTATTATGCTGAGAACCATACTGCAACACTTGATGTTCTGATCGGGGAATACGTAACTCCAGTACAAGATAAGAAACTTGTCAGAAGACTGGGAATACTTAGACAGTGAATGTGTAGATTAACATGAGTGTAATGTGACTGGACCCACTTAATGTCCACCTACCTTGAGGACCTCTGTGCTGGTTTGCAAGCTGGCACTGGCAAGAAAAGCCTGAGCTGTCCAATTTATCAGCCTGGATGGGCCTTGCCTACCATCTTGGAGGTAGGGACTGCACCTTGGTACTAGCTAAGTCCTTGGTCTAGTGCGCAGTGAGAAAAAGGTCTGCCACAGAAGTTCCAGATGCTGTCTTGTTTAGCTTTCATCTCCATGGTGGTAGGTCCATCACGTATCAATGATGTGACTCTCAAATATTTCTCTACACAGTCATTAGGAGATGAAGTCAGTATCACAGAGGTAGCTGTGCTTGGTCACAGCATTCTGTGATAGCTGTAAGATGAGAAAGATTGCAAGTTCATCCTTCTGTTAGTTTTTTTTTTTTTTTGAGAGTTTTTTTTTTTTTTAAAAAAAAGGCAAAAATACACACCTCTTTTTTGCAAGGGTTGTACTAACACACTGGGTGTTTCTCCATTTCCGTAGGAAGGTTACCTCTAGGAGAGTTACCTGTGCTTTACCTGCTGCTGCTGAGCCACCAGCTGCTCCATCACCTCACTTGTGGCTGCTTGACCATGACCATCTATTTTCCTTTCTTCCCTTCCTGCCTCCCCAGGACACAGATGGGATCAACCTGTACTACTGGTCTCTGTTTGATGGACATGCTGGGTCAGGAGCTGCTGTAGTCGCTTCCAAATTGCTGCAGCACCACATCCTGGAGCAGCTGCAGGAGATCGTGGACATCCTGAGGAACACGGCTGTCCTCCCACCCACCTGCCTGGGAGAGGAGCCTGACAACCCAGCCACCAACAGCAGGACACTGACACGGGCAGCCTCGCTGCGGGGCGGCGTGGGGGCCCCGGGCTCCCCCAGCACCCCTCCGACACGCTTCTTCACTGAGAAGAAGATCCCACATGAGTGCCTGGTTATTGGGGCTATAGAAAGTGCATTCAAGGAAATGGTACGTATATCTTTAGGTTCTGAAGTCCTCGTTGCATTTGTTAATCAGTCACATGGCGTGGGCAAAATGAACATAAAGGGAATTCTTTTTTCTTCCCCTATTTTTTCCTACTTAAATAATTCTGTCCATACCTAGACAGTGTTTAAGAGCCTCAACAGCTTTCCTAGTACAACTATATGAGGCAGGGAACTTTTTCAGGCTATATGTACAGCTACGTGCCTTAGAAAGCCTCATTGCCCTTTGGAGCAGCAGCAAAGGCACTTCAGCATCCTTTGAACTGCAGACCCTTGTTCATATTGCCCACAAATGCACAAAAATGGGTCATAAAATCATATCAAGGACGTGGATGAGGGCCAGCTGTCTTGATCTGATGACCTGCAGTTCATGTTAGTGTTCAGGTGGCTCATAAGGCAGATTGTCTGTGGAGAGTGTATGCAGCTCTTGAGTGAGGTTGGTTGGGAGTGAGTGAGTAGGGCATGTAGGATGCCCTACTCACTCACTTGACTAGTGTGCAGCAAGAACATCTGGGAAGAAATCGTGATCCTATGGGAACAGAATGTTCTCCAATTTCCTTATGGAAGGCTATGTTTTCTCTTTGAGCTTTTATAATTGATACAGCTGCTCTGCACTTCCCCATTCAGGTCTTCACAGTCTTGAAAATAATTCTTGTCAGGCAGAGCAGAGGCTTGGTGTGCCAGCAATTGCATGTGGGATCAGGTCTTGGGAGATGTCTTTTCTCTCTTTTTTGAGCAGAAGGTTTTTGAACTAATGAGCATTTCTCAGAGGAAAAGTTGTCTGAAAAGACGTACAAAGGCAGGATTCAATCATAGCTTTTCCTGATATATGTGAATTTTGTTTAGTACATACATCTAATTAGAGACTGCAGTTGTTATAGCAAAGTGATGTTTCGCTTTGAATTCAGAATAGAAATTATCTTACTGGATTGCCCTTTCTTCCAAAGGATGTACAGGCAAACATATTCACAAACTGAGTCTAGACAGCATCATCCATCTTTTAGGTGGGTAGGTCCATGAGTGAATCTACAGCCATGGTTTAGGCATCAGTCAGTGTGGGGCATGCAAGCAGATTAATGCACTGCAGCTACTGGGCTAATTTTCTGCTAGCTGAAAGGAAAGAGGATGTGTGAAAATCTTCTGACAATTCATCTCACCCCCTTCAGAAAGGAAGAACTGGCTTGCTCTCTTCTCTGTTGAGGAAGGAGGGAAGAGATAACACTGCATGCCATACCCTAGTGTTTGTCTGGGGATTCTTCTTACTCTCTTTCTTAGAGCAGTGGAAAAGTTGTAATACAATAGAAACATAGAAATCCTGGATGACTTACTGCAGATGTGATGCCTGGGTGTTCCATGTACAGATTGCAGTAATCTGTCCTCCCCTTTTCTAAACTGCAGAGAGTATCTTGTTTTCTTTCTTCTGTCTTTGGTCACTCTCTACAGATCAGAATAATTAATTAATTCCAACTTTTACTTGGCTATATAAATGACTCTAAGTGTGGCTATCACAGTGTAATACATTCCTGGCATTATCTTTTACTTCAAAAGGAAATCTAATAAAAAAAGGTAAGATTAAGGAAAGCATTAGGTAATTCTATCAACCTTAAACTCTAGGTGGTGTCTTGTGTTCATAATTGGTTTAGGGAAAAGACAATCTTCTTCCACATAAATGTCTGTGTAAGGGAGAAGTTCATAAGATCAGCACTCCTGAGTCTCATCTGTGCCCGCAATGAGTCGTATTCATCCTATCTCTCTGACTTGCTGCTTGCTTATACTCCTAGCAGGCTTTGGAGGAAGCGTTTGGGCCTCCTCCACAGTACATTGTTTATCCGTTCCTGTTTTGTATTGGAACATCGTGGATGTTGTTGAGTTAGTTCAGTGCAGTTGAGACTTGCGTAATTTCCAAGGGTTTTGTGCCAGCAGAGCGTATCATTTTACCTAGCACTTGATGAAAGCTCATGTTCCTGGACACACAGACAGACATCTCGGTGGTGTTTCCTGAAATGCCTAGCACTGAAAGGAGCCCTTTGAACCCGGTGAAAATGCTGGGTAGATACAGATCGCTTTTTTTTAATTAACAGTCCAGCCTGACAGGTTTACCTAATGAAGGTTTTGTCCCTTTTTACTGGGATATTTTTTCTGCATACCTTTTCTTTTTTCCCCAACTGCCTTTGAATTCTGGTTAAGCTCTCCCTGTTCTTGCCTCAAGTGTTAAATAAAACGCTATTTTTCAAATGTCTTTTAAAAATTATTCTTCTTTGTTAGGTGTGCTTTTCTTTTGGACAGTGCTTTTCTTACAGCTACATGCAGTACAACACTGGGGGAAGCTGATGTAGGCCAAGTCATTGCCCAACGACTCCTGTTTTGAAATACTTCTGTGTAGTGTTCTCTGTGTTGAAACTGGGATTAGCAAGTTTTTGTGATGTGTTCTCAAGTAATTTACTATTCTGTTTAAAATAGTAATAATGATGCTCAATGTCAATAATTGTCAGCGATCACAATTACTTCAGCTGAATGGCAATAAATGAGCTCAAGTATTGGAGGTATTCCAAGTCAAATCCTCTAATTTTTATCTCTTGAGTTTTAAGATGTGCACGTAGAGATTCAGTTCTAGGAACTGAGGGGATATTTGCAAGTGCTCTTCATTTTTAGATAGAAGCATTGCACTATGATCCCTTCCCTGATTTTAACCTTGTGTGCATGAGTGCAATTTAGTATCTGTTTTAAAGACTTGGGAAAGAAAGAACCTATTCCACGCTGATCCCTGTTTATTTTTGGTGGGGAAAAAATGACACATAATTAGGCTGTAAGATATATTGGAAGCAACGTATTTGTGTCCATTGTATCACACTTTTTCTTCTTTATTGAGATTCTTTTGATTCAAATCTTAACAAACACTTCTACAAAATGTTCCATGTTAAAATGACACCAATCTTGTGAGGGCAAGAAGTATTGTATGGTTTTCCTTTTTGAAAAAAATTCCTCTGGTTAAATAGGCAGTAGAAGTAAGGAGGCCTGCAGCACTGGTACAGGCATTTCGATGGCCTTTTGACAGAGCTAAAGCAATTTAAAGAGTTATTTTTGACTTTATGCCCTCTGAAACATGATTTTTTAATTTAAAAAAAAAAATTGTTTAATGGATGATATCCCCTGTGCAGGGAGTAAAGCTACTTGCTGTCATAGCAACATACAGGTACCTGAGGACCTACTTTGAGGATTGATATAGCTGAAAAACAGTTATTTTAATTGTTATTGCTGTATGATGACTGATTCTAATGATGATACTGCAATTTGATGAATTTACCTACCTCTGTTTTCAAGATCCTAAGCTTCTAAAATTTGGCATCAGATGCAGCTGGCACTCACTTCTCTGTGCCCTCACATTGGCTGCTCTCACCCTCTTCCCTGGGCCCTGCTGCACACCAGCAGCCTGCTTGTGTGAGCCGGCCTGGGCAGGGCTGCCGGAGGCTCCTGCCCACAGCACACTTCCCGTGCCTGACACATGCTGATGGAAGAGGCTGGAAAGAAGAACAAGCCGGAGCACTGCAGCTCCCTCCGACTGCTGCCCACGCCAGGCTCAGAGGCACCTGAGCCCCGCCAGCCGGTCTCCACGAGGTGGCATGAGCAAGCTGCTCTGAGCCTCCCACAGAGCGAACAATACCGCCTTCGTGGCATAGTCATTGTCTTTTTTTTGGAAGAGGTTATTAACTAGCATGACAAAACAGTGCTTTTACTCAGGGAAACAGGTCCAAGCCCTAGCGGGGCAGGCGCTGAAGGTGCACCCCCCGAAGTGGTCAGCACAGCGTGGATGGGCTGTCCCAGTGCTGACACTGTGTCCTCAGGCTGCCTCTAATGGCTGGAGAAAGTGACCCCAGCTGTCCATCGCCTGCTTCGACCTGCCCCGACATTCTTCATCCTCAAAAGGAGGCAGAGCACAGATTATCTGCTTCCTTGGCATTAAGTGACAGCCTTTTTAACAGAGGATACAGAAATCCTTTTATTTTTTTTAAAGTCCATTTCACAGCTATTAGAAAGGTGTTGTCATAGCTACTAATGAGTCCTTTATTTCTTCACCCTTCACTCTCCAACCTGCAGTTCATATCCATTTTCCACTTGGTGAGTGAAGTTTTCCAGCTCTGTTGAGGTCTGAGACTGTACCACATGCTGCCCTTTGGACTGAGAGAAGCACCGTTTGTTTCAGCCTAGTTTTGCTCAGCTCTTCCCCTGCAAGCAGACTGCTATGCAGAGATGTGTTGCATCCTGCAGAAAAGAGAGGGGAAAAAAGAAAAAATTGCTCTGAAATCTTTCTCCAGGTGCGAAATTAGGAAAGCTTTGAATGTACTTCGCCTCTGTCTAGAACTCTTTACACCCCAAAAGGCTTCAGAGATGTTCTTGGGTTTCTTCCCCTCTTTGTGCGACACTACTTTCCCAGCAGCATTGCTCAAAAGTATTTCATTAAAAGCCAATCTCTCTACATCGGAATGAGTTAGTGGAAATGGTAGGCTTCATTTTATTTTGTTTTATCTTTTTCCCCCTCAAGTTTTGTTGAGATATAGGAAACCTCCTTCTGCACACGAGATCTAGTGTAAATCAAGCAAACTCTGAGAGTGAGGCCCTAAGGATTATCCATCTTCTACATCCCATAATAAATGCTTCTGAGTCCTGCTTATTGAAAGAAATAAATTTTAATTTAGGCATTCTAGCACCTGTGAAGCGTACATGTGACAGGGCTGAAGCCAGGTGAGGAATTGTACTTTGTTTCAAGGTCTCAGGGGATACTCTGAACAGCAGAGATGAAGCTATTTTAAAATTCCTGGCAGTGCCTGGAAAATCCACTGTAGTATTTGTAAGTTTAAATTATTTTGATGGTTAGAAACGTCTGCTTCCTTTGAACTGTTCTTTTCAGCTTAATTTAAAAATATATAGAAACCATAGGGAGGAAAATCAGCTTCTCTATGGCAAGATTAGATAAAGTGGCATTTGCAGCGAGCCCATGTCTGTGACCAAAGGCTCTGCAAGATTTGATTTTAGCTTTGAGGTGTTTTATTCCTGGTCTTCAGCCCAGCCCACAAATGAAAAAAAAAAAATAATAATTTTGAAAAATCCGTACTTGCACCAACTAGCTAGAGCCGCAACAAAACCCGTTGTCTGTAGCAGAGCAGCTTGCAGTTCCACTGTATGACAGACGATGGCCTTGTTGGGTAGCACTGTGCATCTTTGCTGTCCCCACCGCCCTCCCCGCTGCTGTATTGATGGCACAAATGGGATCAGGCTGTGTGCACACCAGCCTGCCAGCAATCGCATTATTTGTGACAGGCACTATTAGAAATAAGTGTTCTCCCTGCCCAGCTCGCTCAGGACAGCAGCTGAGTGCTGCTGAGCATCCCCACTGCCATCCTGGGTCACCTTCCTCTCCAGGAATGTGTGGGAAACAAAGAGTGGTCCCTGGCCTGCCTCGGCGCTGCAGGTTTTCAATCAAATTGCGACTGTCGTGGTTAGCATTTGTTGTGGTTCTTTTATTCAGATAAATATAGCTCTGAAATAAAGCTCTAAATCCCATACCCCAAGGCATGGACAATTTGAGCTGTTTGTTGCTCAGTGCAAATATGAAAATGAAGTACAGCACACAGAGACAAATACATTCATAATAAAAAACGCACACAAGTAGGCAGGGTTTAGCTGGAAAGATCTGCTAGTCACTTGCAATAGCTGTGTGAGATGACACTGCCTGTTTGATTCCAGTATTGCAGGCAAAGACCAGTTTGAAATTGGGTTGGATTCCAGACTCAGGAGAGGAGGGTAACTTGTAACATGTTGAGTTATTACCAGAAGCCAAACTAAGAGGCAGCAGAATCAGTGCATTGGCATACAATTCCTTTTTGTTGAAGATGTTTGAAGCACTGGGAAGTACCTCATTTACCTGCTTTTTCATGGTCTCTAAGCTTTCTTGGGATGATGTATATTCCTGGGCTTGACTTGCTGTCAGTGACAGATGTGACTTGTGCTCTCCACATCTGTTAGGCAGGAGGGCTCTTTGTATTTATAATGTATTTTATATAGTATTTCTTAAACTCAGAATCAGTTGCAAGTTAAACACAGGAAGAAATGTTTGAGTAGATACATGCCTCTCTAAATTTGTCCATGTGCCTAAATTCTTTCCAGGCCCTCAAAAAGCAGTGAGACAAGACAGCCTTAAACACTATGGCTCATCTAGGCAGTTCTATGATCCAGCAGATGGATGATCCAGCAGATCATCTTGAGGGAGATCACACAGCACATGCATGGCAACCAGGTGATCAGGCCCAGCCAGCACAGGTTTCTGAAAGGCAGATCGTGCTTGTCCAACCTCATCTCCTACGATCGCGTGACCAGACTGGTAGATGAGGGAAAGGCTGTTGATGTAGTCTACCTAGACTTCAGCGAAGCCTTTGACACGGTCTCCCACAGTATTCTCCTGGGGAAACTGGCAGCCTGTGGCCGTGGAAACCTTGTGTTTCTATGATTCTATGTTTCTATGAATGCCTAGTATTTTTTCAGTAAATGTTGTTCTACTTTTTTTTTTTTTCCATTCAGAAGTTTAGCATCGCTCTATTCTGTGTTTCTGAAGAGTATCCCTGTGGCATGAGTGAGTTTTGCTGTTTGTAAAGAAGTATGCTTCACAATTCTAGCCTCCATTTTGGAGAGCAGGTAGTTACTCATGTCATAGCTAAGTCTCATTAATTATTTGCTCTCTATGTAAAGTGCTCTCCAATTATACCACCAGGTACTTGTTGTTAAGCTACATTTATCTTTGCTTTCACTGTGCTTTTTCCCCAGCAAAATCTCTTGGATCCCTCAAGCTTTATTCCTTGATGCCTGGTATTTTACAGTCTCCTGTCCCATTTTTTTCCCCAGTTTTGTATTGTAAATAGTAGATACTCCAAGACTTTCCATTCTTCTCCCTGAGCATGTAGCCAGAGCTGCAACAGTAAAGAAAGCTAGCGGGACTTGCAGTTCAAGAAACATCCTAATTTTTTAGGAGAGTCTTCATTTTCTAAAGCGTTAATTGCAGTGCTCTCTTTTTATACGTTTTCTTCTGTTTTCCCATAGGATTTGCAAATAGAACGAGAGAGGACCGTGTATAATATTTCTGGTGGCTGCACAGCCCTTGTGGTGGTGTATTTATTGGGGAAGCTTTACGTGGCAAATGCTGGTGACAGCAGGTAAGTGAGTGCAATGTCTTCAAAACCCCAAACCCCCAAACTCCTGAGATCTGGTGTTACTGAGTTCCTTAGTGGCAAGTGGTATCACCAGGGGATTCTGGTTTTTTTGCGGAACTCTAAACAGTTCTCATGAAAATTAATGCAAAAGGTGGTGATAGACTTCCAGTTTCTAGTTGAGTGGTGGATGCACTCAAGGAGATTGACTCATCTTCTCGTCCTTGTTTCTATCTCTGAATGAGTTGATGGTTGCAGAGAAGGGGAAAGTCGCTAAAGAGCCATTGAAATGAGTGTAGTAGAATTGCGTGTTGAACACTGTTTGACAAGGGGAATGCATCTGGAACAGACAGTGGGGCTGGACTGGTTCAGTAGGAAGTCCTGTGACCACTGTCTCTAGGCCTAACCTTAGGAGACAACCCAGCTATCAGATTTTGGTATAATTGACAGTACTATTGATGGTATAACAAGCATCTGCTATTCCTGCAGTGGGAAAGGAGGAGAGGGAGGGGGGTGGCTATCACAAGTTAGGATTTTTACTGTGTCCTGCTCTGACTCATGTACTTGCCCATTTCTCAGAACTGAATGCTGTAGTTCAAGAATTGTTGCTTTGCTTTAGTTAGAAGTTGGATGCTTTAAATCTCATGAACGAGAAGCTGCTTCTTTGTCTTCTGACTTAGCTAAAACTTGGAGCATACTGGGAATCTCTCACTTGCATTCTTTCCCTCTCCCTCATTCTCTGCCCATACCATTGGAGAGAGATTGAGAATGAAACTGTTCTTGCAAGACTTCAGACCTTCACATGTTTCTTCTGGCAGAGGTCTGCATAAACAGGCCAGGGAGAGTAGTTCTCTGCATAACACAGGCTGCAGTTGGGTTCAGTTGGTTAGCAGCTAAGTAATTAAAGTCTGCACAGGCACTGAACTGTGTTGTCTTTTGATGAAGACCACTACAGTTATGCGTTCTTGTTGTGTGAGTTTTGTGTGCACACAGTTCATGCCTGTACTGTGTACACCCATGTATTTACAGAGAGAGTGCTCAAGAATGAAGTGTTTTGTAGCTTGAACCAAACATTTTTATTGCCTCTTGCTGCTTTAAAATGTGTGGGAAGACAGATCCATTGCGCGTAAAGTGCCTATGCTTTTCGTGTTGGTGATTGTTCTTCATATGCTGAATTTGCTAAATGTATTGTAAATTGCTCACCAAGTTCCTCTTGGCAAGTGACATATTTGAATCTCCTTTTCCCATCAAATGACAAATGAGTCCTCGCAGAGGGCATCTGTGAGTGTGTTTGAGTAGACCACCTGTCTACTTGTCAGAACCCCTAGCCCTACATTTTACCTCTTCCGTTGAATTAGAAGTAATCATGTTTTCCTTTGCTACTGTACTTTGTAGTACAGTTGAGTCTCTTCCACAGAGTTAGCTACATTGCTTTGTTTCTTAATTGTGGGGTGTAAAACTGCCTGTGCAGGATCTGCTTCCGAGGGTTGAGGTTTTTGTTCTAAAATGACTGGCTTCTTGCAGTTCCCCGGGATCATCCTCTGCTCCCTGAGAGGAACCTCAGCTCTAGTGCATCCTCCTGATACCCATGAGAAGAAACTCTCATTGGTGGTGATCTTGAGGTAGTCCCAATGTGCACTGTTAAATCCACTGAGACTTCAAAAGGCTTCATTAAGCCCATCCAAAACATCTTTTTTAGAAAAAGAGGAAGAGAAGGAAAACCACTAGCAAGGCTGTGTCATCTTTGAACTGACTGAAGTTTTTCTACTCATTCCTCAGATCTCTATAGATAACAGAGTCACTCCAGATCCAAAACCGTTTGGTTTTCCACTTCCAAATGGACCTCATGGAGTCCTTCCTCATGCTGAGGAGAATTCTCTGGATTCCCAAAATCTTTCATTTTCAAATGGGCCTGCTTGTAGATTTTCCTAGCTGAAAAAAATATTTTCAATAAAAGCTTTAAAGTGTGGAAGACTAGCTGATCTCGTGTTTCAGAAGGGAGGGGGTCTGCAGTTGCTGTGAAACATCCAAGTTGCCTCTCATCCCTAAAATGACATTTTAGAGCTAAAAAAGCAGCTCTGAGCTTGTCTGTCTACAGCCAGGGTGCACAGTGCATTACTGTATTTTTAAGAGCCAAATCATGCAGCCAAGTTCTTATTCATGTTAGTGGAAAAATATGTGCATTTTTACTGTCTCATACCTTGCATTGTCAACTTATTATTTTGTACAGATACAAATGAGGACAGTGAGAAATATAATGAGGAAACTACTAAACAAAATGTTTATGTGCCTTTTGAGGAGAAGGATGGGTTTTGTTTTTTCCCCAAACATGGACCTTGGTTTGTTGCTTTTGGAAGCAGATGCCAAAACCCTCAGTACTTCAGTGGAGTTTTAGTTTCCTTGAGTTCACCGATTCATTTATGCCTCTTCTGTCCTCATTCTCCTTCTACCTTCTCCACCCCCACACTAGAATAAATAAAAAACTGCACATAAATCAAGCTACGTTTCCAACAGACTAATCTATGAGAGATTTCATGCTGCAGGGGTGAGATTTGAACATTTTAAGTTTACACAAGCCTTTTTTATATTGCCTCTGCCCAAAAGAGGGTTTGGTCTTTGAAATTGCCTGGAATTAAAAACAACAGAAGCTTATAAAGGTGAGTTTTGAACAGCTTCTGCTGTCACAGGACCAAGGTACATACAACAAACTGTTACTGTCACAATGAGACTAAGGAAACGACAAGTGTGAGACTTGAATAATAATGTGCTGTGTGGTGCCAGCTATACCTCAGACTTATGTCTGCGGTATTCAGTTTAACCACTAAAGCTTCTCAAATCTAATCATTTCATGCCACATACCCTGGCACTGTTGTATAGCAGCTGTCCTTTTGTAGTTGATGTGTAATTACATCATGAAAAGACTTTAATTACCATATTACTAAATTACCAGCCAGCAATCCTTTCAGGTTCAGCCCTAGCTCACTTCTGTAGGAACTATTAGGCTTCTTCAAGCTGAACACTTTTGGTTGGAGTAGAAGGGAGAAAAATTGTGCTAATTGTACGTTTTGTTATGAACTATTATTGAGCTTGATGTTGTGGCATCACTAATGTCAATGATACAATTAAACTTCTGCTAACGACGCAATCATGATTCTGTAATAATTATATGTTAACTGCACATGATACCAGAACCCTGCTAAAAATGAGGTGATGTCTTCAGAGCCTGGTAAAAACAACTTTCATTTTCCAATGACTTGCTGATCATCCTTGGACTCTGCCATAAATATACCTACTGGTAGACTCAAAATCTGTGTGAATGTTGGCCAAAGTTTTCAATGCCTCCCTCTTTCTTTCCCCCTCTCAATGGTTAGCATTGTCTATGCAAGGTTGTTTAGGTATGGACTGATGGTGCTGATTGCAGTGGGCAATCTGATGCACAGTGCCTTTATGGTGAGCATTTATACTTCGCCTACCCATTTGATACATAAACTGTGGTAACTACCCTGTGGTAGGCTCTGAATAGCTGGGGTTTCTTTGGTCTTTTTCTTGTTGGCTTGTGTTTTTTTTAATAAGGAATAGTAAATCTTCTCCACTCATTCTTTTAAATAGTATTGTTCAGTTTTATATTGCTAAAGTGACTTTTACTTCTAAATTGCCATAACACGCCTTGTTAATCTCAGTTCTTTCAGTTTTATGTTCTTTATTAGTATGTTGTTTTATAGCTAGTGGTGAAGCAGTAGTAAAACAAGGACTTAAAATGTTTTTACTGATTACTGCCCATTACTGTATAGCCTCATGCAACATAACATTTGCCCAATATCACTCCAATGACTCTAATGCAGTATGATCATATTAACTATCTTTGGCACAAGCGTTCTTCTGGCTCTCATGTTGTCTGGCTAAGGAGCTGCTCAGTGTCTGCAGGCACTGCCATTTTGTGCTGTGTTTGGAGCCATTTAGGTTAGCAGGGGTTTTATCATTATATAAGATGCGGAACATCACAAGTTGATTTGACTTTTCCATAGACCCTGAAATGCTTGCTAAATCTGCAAATGGGTTCTCGAGCTTTTTCGATTTATTGGCAGAAGATGGCATCAGAGCAAAGAGCCTAATGTTTTGGAGGCTTCACAGACTTGCAGGGTCACTGGATTTTTTGCTTTGCTTCATCAGCTTTTTTTTTTAATATCATTTTTCGCTTCCTTGCTTTTTGCTCCCCTATGCTCATGTTTTCAGGGCATATTCACCCTCTGCTTGAAGTTATATCCTCATGTCCAGAATAGATTTTCTGCTCTTTTTTGCAAGTGTAGAATTACTGCTAAGGTATTTGGTATTGTGAAGTGATAGGAGCTCACCGAGTGGATGTATTTGTGGCACTTTCGTGTGGGTGCAGGGTAAACATCGTTGGAGTTCAATTGTCCATATGTGTGTTTAACACTGACTTCTTGCAGTGTAATGTAATAGTGAATTGAAAATTGAATTCTACTTTGTTTACTGTTTCGTTTCTTTCCGGATTGGCGGCCTGTGTTGAATCTCACTAGATTTATACTTCTTCTGTATCGTGGTGCTTGTTAACTGCTTATCTCATAAGTAGTTCTCATTGTAGGGAGTAAAATTTGGGGAATCACATGTTATTATGAAGCAAATGAGAGACACATGGAAGCAGCAGTGTATTTGCTGTCTGACTAGCTTAAATGGAATTTTTGAGACATCAGAATTGAAGATTCTGACCCATTTTTGTGGTTCATGGTATCTGACCTCTTCCTCGAGGCAGTCCCGCAGAGTGATTTTTGCCCAATGCTCAAACACTGTATGGGCAGAAACCAAGCAATTCTCTAGTGTATTACAGTTGGTTTGCTTCAATCTTTGGTTAACAGTATTTTTTAAATAACTTTAATTTTCTAATATTTCCTAACTATTTTCTAATCTAAGTTCTGCGGGGTGGTTTTTTGGTGGTCTGTGTGAGCTCTTTTGTCTCCTTACATCTGTATCTGCATAAACAACAATAATTGTGTTTTGTACTTAGAGGTCTCTGGAGGAAAGACTAACTCAGTTACTAAGGTTCTTCAATCTGCAGCATTTGGAGAAGCATTCTTACTCCTGTCTCCCACTAAAGATGGGAGAAGAGGAACTGCAAACCAGCCATACACAGGACCCTTTCAGCCACACAATCCATGGTGACCCTTCCCTGTCCCCTGAAGGTTCTTGTTGCTCCAAACCCTCAAATGATGCCTCCCCATAGGCAAGAATGACACTTACGGACCACATTTTGACCAAGGTGTCTGCACATCCTCTTTTTTCAGATGGTTATTAATTCCTCAGTAGAATCACTCAAAACCAAAAAATGCTTCGCCTTTGCAGGGCAACAGTTAACTATGCTTGGTCTGCTCAGGAGGCTGTGAAGTGAGGAGAGACCAGATTCAAAACAAAGTGAGTTTCCCACACACATTCTTCTTCAGTGACTGCAGTTTGGTAGGTAAAGAAGTCTGATTCTGCTGCCTAGCAGAAAATGCTGGAAAGGAGCATGACATCTTAGTCAGACTCAGAAGATACGGCCAAGTCTCATCTCATTGTTTCCCCAACTTCTCTTCTTTGGAAGCCTGACTTGCAGGCCTGCAGAAAGCACTTCTGCTTCCCTCCTACCACCTGGACTCCTTCCAAGGAGAAGTAAGAGCACAGGATTCACAGGAATAGCAGCTACCTCAGATCACCTTGCAGAATTTTGTGTTGGGTGAAGCTTTTGGAGGCATTTCAGGAAACTCTTTTCAAAGGTGTGGAGAAAAGGTGATAGATCAGAAATCAGTTATTGCACTCAAAGTGCATGCTTTCTAACAACCCAGTGAATGTCGAGTTCTGAAGCACTGGTGTGTTGTATCCAGCACTGACTTGGCAGAAATGATTAATTTGGCAGTCAGCGTTCACAGACTTTTCAAGACACAGAAGCCCTGCCTCTTCTCCAAACTCATGTTTTTTCTGGGAGGGAGTATGCCTTTGCGATGTCTGTGGCAATCTAGCAGGTGTTAAAGCCATTGTAAACAGTTTTGACATGTGGTATGTTCAGTTAAGTCTTCAGTCCTAACCACACAGTTACCTTCTACCAATGAAGTCTTTACGTTTCAGATAATGAGGAGGGACAGGAATTTTTGCTATTCAAATACTCCTAGTAAACTGCACGGTTCATTGCTATTAGTTTCCAGGAGTGATGGATTCTATTAACTTTCATTCTCATAGGTTTCTTCAGCCTTTTTTTCTTTTTTTTTTGGGAGGGGGGGAGGGAGGGGCAGGGAGAGATGCAATGCAAAAACACCATGACTAACCAAGCCAGAGAAAAAAGTTAGTTGCTACCACTGCAAATAAAACATCCCCTGTTGCTTACTTTTATTGGTGAATGTGAGCATTAATCAAGGAAAAAATCCTGCTGTAATAACATCCTTGCATGTTATGTTGTGTGTTTAGCCTGTAGAGCTCATAATCTATGAGGCAAGATGAGGAAAGGGTACTGAAGCCTAATTTTAACCACTCTTTTACTGGTACTGATGCATAAAGAGCCTGTGATCATGAATACGGGCAGCTTGTAGTATAGAATCATAGAACCATAGAATGGCCTGGGTTGGAAGGGACCCCAAGGACCATCAGGTTCCAATCCCCTTGCCACAGGCAGGGCCACCATCCTCCAGATCAGGTACTAGATCAGGTTGCCCAGTACCCTATCCTATAAGGAAGTGTAGCAGAATCCACATATCCCAGTGCACTGCACTGAGCTAAGTTTTGAGCTCAGTTATACCTCTTTAATCTGTTCCCTTTTAGCCAGCCAGAGAGCATAGTGGGTTCTTTCTTCCTTCCAGTGTTACAGGCCAGTGCCAAGGCATACCAAGCAGACTGGGAACGTTGCCTCTCTAGCTGCCTTCCATAGCATGGGAGGGGAACCAGTGGGAGCAACCCAGGCTCTCACTCAGGTCTCCTGCAGTCCTTGTTGTTGGGAGGCCTTGCTGCTGAGCTAAGAAATGAGGAAAGCTGAAACCAAAGTAGATGTAATATTTTAGGGGCTAAAACCATTCTGACATCCTCAATGGTAAATTGCTGAAGAGCAAGAAAAAAAAAAAATCTGCACTTCTTCCACCGTCTGTGGTTAGCCATATCCTTGCCATGTTGCTGGCAAAGTAAGTGCTGGCTTGTACAGCAATGCCTTCATCCCTAAGCCCAGGTTTAGTTGCCATAGTAACTCGTCCTGGAGATGAATGTGATATCTTGGACAGCAGAGAAACAGACTTTGATTCTACAGATACTGATCCCAAGGCTGAGAGCTGGTCACAGAAATGTGACTGTCCTGCTTTGTTCATCTCTCTGACATGACCCAAATAATGGGTGGCATGTTTATTCTTCAGCCATGATGCAGAAATGTGGTGGTGTATCGCCATTGCACCCCTGGACTTAGTGGTCTTCAAACGAAGAATACACTGAAATCATCATGAGCAAAATGAATCCCATGAGGGCAGCAAATCTCCAATGTAAGCATACTGGAGCCATTGGCAGACAGTTTTTGTGTGCTTGCAGTGTCTGCTCACTGCAAACTGGCTTGTAATGGCTTCAGAACTGCTGGCTGCTCTGGAAGATCAGTGCATTCAGATGTAAAGCAGTGGGAAAGTACATACAGTTCATTACAGAACATTTTAGTTTATTTAATTGCCTTTGGGGTTCATACTACTGGTACTAGAGTAGGAAATGCTACAAGGTAGAGCTGTATAGGAAAACATACAAAAGCACCACATGGATATTTCAATTGTAAAAGTTATGTTCCTGATGAAGCAGGAAAATAAATCACATACAGATAGCCAACGCCATCACATATCCTGTTAGTGCAGGGAGCAACAAAGAAAGTGTAATTAGCCCTGAAATGAAACACTGTTAATAAAGCTGACTGCTAATAATTAGCTAACTGCTAATAATAGCAACCCCATACCTAGACTGGCTCAGAGAGCCAGTCCATGTGAGGACAACGTAAAGTAGTGCAGGGAATTTAAGGGAGAATCTCCTGGGAGAGGAGCTGCACCACAGCAAAGAGTCTCTGTGCTTCTGGGGTCAAAAATCACGGGGCAATGTCTTCTCCAGATATATCTGTGAACAACCTGAAAGCTCAGTATTATATTTAGTTTGAAACCAGAGAATGAGCAGTGATATAGAAACATCCAAAGCAGTTTAGTAAATGTTGGTGACAGCCTGGTGCCTCTCACTATTGTATGCGATATTTGGGGCAGTGAGAAGCTGCCAGGTGTAGAAAATCCTTTTAACTTACTGAGTTGTTAGTTAAACTCACAGGATAGAATGTGAGATTGCTTTTAAAAATTCAGATTTTTATTGTTCTTGGTGGCAATAAGGAAGATTGTGACTGTCTCAGCTGCTAGCATAAATGAGGAGTAAGCACTTCCATGGAAATCTATGAATATTATTTTGCTGTGAGAAATAGCTTCTACCTGCCCATTTGTGATCCCTTATTAAAAATAATATGATTATTTAGTAAAACTAGACTACTAAAATAGTGGCTTTAGAGTGTATCAGCACCTGCATTTTGCCAAGAGGCCTTCTCCACAGGCATCACTAAATAAGCATTAGAAATGTGAATGTGAATGACTCGGATAACTAGAAACGTCAAAAAGCTCTAAAGCGTGCTACAGGGGCAGCTCATGTGCTGGTATCATGCCTCTGAAAGACCACTCTCAGGCTTTCTTGCCAGAACTGAATTTTATAACTCCATCCTATGCGTCTTGCAAAGGCAGGACGAGATGGCTGTAGTCCCACACGAGCGGTGCAGCATGGCTGGCTCAATACTGGCACTAAGAAATGAAGAGGAGGCTTTGGATGCCACCTGTGGAAGCCCAACATCAGTGTCCTCCAGTGCAGCTATTGCTCAACAGTTGTGCTCCTGAGGTAGCCAGCCCAGCTGCTCAGAGGGCTGAGGCTGCCTGCAGAAGGCCTCCCAAAAGCCTGGGAGGATTCTTCATTGTTCCTGCAGAAAAGTGTTTTAACCCTGTTGTCACAGTTCTTGCACCTTTTATTGGCTTAAGGGAGCAGAAGGCTCCCCAGGTGATCGGTAAATGCTGCTGAGCAGCCTGCTTAGCCAAGGCCTGCAGGACCAGACTGAATTGTCACGGGGAGAGTACACTCCCTGTTAGTGTTGGCTTTGTTCAGCTGAACAAAATATGATCCAGTACTTAGCACAGTTCAGTTGGAAGGGACCTACAAAGATCATCTAGTCCAACTGCGTGACCACTTCAGGGCTAACCAAAAGTTAAAGCATATTATTAGAGAGGGCATTGTCCAAACGCCTCCTGTACGCTGACAGACGTGGAACATCGACCACCTCTCTGGGAAGCGTGTTTTAGAGTTTAACGACAGTCATGGTAGAGAAATTTTTCCTGATTTCCAGTCTGAACCCATATTTATGGACGGCCTGGTGTTTACACTGAGAAATGCCATGAAGGCAGTGTGGCAGGACTGTTGAGTGGTAGTAGACGGAAACTGAGGGCAGAGGCAATTTTAATTGACTCTACACCTTGCCCATTTTGTTGCTTGTTTTCTTCTTGGTAGAGATGCAAAGTAGGAGCCAGGCATTTATGAGTCATCTCATGGGTATTACAGGTGGTAGGCAGCTGTGTATTTTGCCATTGGTGTTGCTGAGGGTTGCTGCTTTCACCTCCAGTTTTTATGGTGATGGATATGTCATCACTGCGACCTGTTTTAATGCCAGCTAAACACTATGTAATGGTTTGTTTCACTATCCCCAACCTGACTTAATTCATAAAGTTAAGGAAATCACTTAAAGGCTTTGCAGTATAGTTCCGTGATTATTGCCAATGCAATGAGATGTTTGTTCACCTGGTTGCTAAAGATACATTGAGAAATGAGTCTGCATGGGATTAAGAAGGGTAAACCAGTTAGCAATAAGTGAAACTAAGGTGCCAGGGCTGAGTGTATTAGAACTCATCAGTAATCGTAGTGGTTGTTCATAATGGTTAAGTTCCAGTACTTAATTTACAGAGGAGGTGAACATTATTTTGAATCTTTTTATAATCACTCTTCTTTCATTTCATAGCAATTAAGAAAAGATAAATAAATTTAACTGTTTTGCAGCCCACCAAACATTAGCATTGTGCTTCCTTGGCTTCTTTAAATACGCACATTTAGTTATTATAGTAAACAAGCACCCACCTAGTCCAATTCCATAGTTCTAGGATTTACATTTTTTTTCCTCTCAGTTATTTTGTGACACACCTAATTAAAATCTACTGCTTTGTTCCTCCTTTGAATGTAATAAAACCCTGCCTTATTCTTTCTGCCAGTTTAATCCCTCTTTCTTCTCCATTGACACATTTCTAATACCTCTTCAGACAGGCCAGACACTGCTGCTTCATCTGTACCAAATCCACAACGCTTAACACCTTTTGACAAAATGGATACATCCTCCCTGTGGCTTGGAATTGATATACGCTGTCAGAAAGGGTTTTCCGAATGGTCTCTCTTTGTCACCTTTACCAGATTTTTATTCTCTGTTGTAGGAATGTGCAGTTTAATGTTGCGTTTCAAATCATTTTTGGCTGGAAAAGTGTGTAATGGAATCAGGGTGTCCCCTGAATACTCCTAACAGTAGGAGATGCCTCTTTGTTTTGAACACCGGAATCCCAATAGACCCATGACAGCAGTGAAATTACGCTTTTGACCTTGTTCACTTAAGTGTTTCTTTCTCTGTATAATTAAATGAGAGTTACCAACAATAGTTTCCCCTAAAATGTATGAGTTTCCCTCTGTTTGTTTCTCTTAAGAAACTCAGAAAGGATGCTGTGCAATTCTCAGCTGATTATGTTCTCCACAGAAGAAAGAAAGAAAAAAAAATAAGTCCAACAGCCCTGCTTGCTTCAAGGAGAGGTGGCTGTTTTATCCATATTAAAAATGCAAAAGTAATTGATGTATTGATATTTTCCCTAGGCCAGTGTGTTGTTGCTGCATCTTCAGCGTGAAAGTACCACTACAGCATTCTGGCAGATTTTTACCCTTTAGTTGCTTCAGTCACCACATATTTTAAAAGCGGATGTATTCTAAAGCACCAGATGCTGTTTAAAAGTATCAAATCTGAATATAGAAAATAAGCAAATACTTAAGGTTCTGTGTGAATACTGAAATACTCATTAGATCATTTAGTTGTACACCATGGTCTATGAAGATATATCAGTCTGAAAGATAAATGCAATATTTTATGTAGATTTGTACACAGCTTTTTAAGCTCATAATGTTTCTTTTCATATGTGTGTGACTTGGTGGGTGTAGCCTGCTGCAGGCTGCACTGTGGCTGTCAGCCCCATCTTACACACTGAAGCACTGGCGCATCATTTGCTCCACATAGGGTTGTTCAGGGCAGGGATTTTCTAAATCAGAAAATTCTCAAAGCGGCCAGAAAAGAGATAGAAAATCAGATTTTGTTTCTTCCATTTTAAACTTCTTTGGCTGTGTTTTGGGGATTTTTTTCAATGAATTCCTGTTTCCTGTGAATATTCACAAGCTCCATGCTGGTGAATGCACTGTCTTTTTTTGTGCAGAGCATGTGCCTGTGAAATGCAAGAGGAAGTGCGGTCCTACAGTCCCTGTGGGTAGGGACCCTGCACTGGATGTTTAAGTAGATTCAAAAGAGGAGAAGGGACTTGGAGAACTTTTAGTTTGTTTTTAGAAGGAATCAAAAAGTATGTGACTTGAGCCTTGAGGACGTGGAAGCCATTAAGAACAGTTGGTTTGCTTACCCTGCTATGGTGCTACATGGAGAAGGCATCAGAGCCACACAGCCTGAAGGGCAGTGCGCCCAGGGCTGCAACTCTGTGACTCCTGGCCTCTTCTCCTGCCAAAAAAAAAAAAAAAAAACCCACAAAAGTTGTGCTTTTTTATTACTTTTTCATTGCTGATATAAACTAATGATTGGTGTGGCTCTGAAGTAACCTTGTCATCAAAGAATATTTTGTTGGTGTTGACACAGTTGTTCCCTACAAACATGAATAACCCAGCTTCCTTTGGCAGGCATGCCCTGTGGCCGTGCTATAATGTGTTTCACCACTGTGGGTGAAATTAAAATGTCACCATTAAACATGGCAGAGTCAGATGCTCCCTGAGCACTGCATCTATCCAAGTTCTCTGGCTTCCTATGTACCTATTTCTGACAGTTTAATAGGGTGGCTTTATTCTGGTATAAAATAATACGCTCGTACTTGCACAATGCACAGGGAGCTAAATGCTTTCAGAGCACTATTTCATAACATGCATACGTCTTTCATGTGTGGCACAAGCAGCAACGCTCATGTAACGTGATGTTGCTTGTTAGTCCATTAGGAAGTGTAAAGTTAAAATTAATTATCTTGCAGAACCGTGTAGAGTGGTTGTCGAAAAGCAGCTGCTGAGTTGTTCCCTACACCAAGCTCTTTCTGTGGAGGCAGGTACTGATGCAGGGCTCTGGAGGCTGCTCCATGTGAAAAGCCTTTAGATTGTGCTTGACAGCCTTGCTACTCCAGCTCTGTCACTGCCAGGTCACTGAAAGGGCAGTTCAGTCTCTGAGCCCAATTAGGGATTGATTCGGCACCTCTTAAATCACAAAAATCCCACCAAGTGCGGCAGCTCCTGGACCAGGCTTTCACGCCCAGCTTCTCCAGTGAGGCTGCCAATAACTTTGTCCGTTTTTGTCATATAGACAGTCAGAAATATCCCTTGCTGCCATGAAACTATTAAGCAGCTGGTGTGGAAAGCTAACGAGACTGCTAACAGGATAATGAGCTCAGCAGAGATGAATTCAGACCAGCGACCTGTATATGTACGTCTGCATCCCTCCTGTTGCTAATAGCTAGAGCTGTTAACTCCTCAGATCAAATCGTTTGACTCTTATAAGCAGATGTAACTTTTGAGTTGAATCAAGTCTTAACTGCTGAAAACATTAATGAAAAACATACAACTGAGGCTCTATTTTATCAGGTATTAACATCACTGCCTTTTTCTGCCCCCACCTCCTGCAAAGGTTTTTTGTACTGGGTTGTACTTCTTGTCCCAGGTGGCTGCAATTTCTAGTGAAAATAAGTTGAGCCATGAAGGGTTGACCCAGTCGCCTCTGAGTTGCTTTTTATGTGGTGTTAGTCCCTCGGGGCCTAATTCTACCCACAGAAGTGAGAATGATAGCTATCAACATATATAGTAAGTATGTCAGTGTACACAAAGAAAAAGGGGAACCCCAGACTTCAGTGGTCTTAAATATATGAATTTCCCAAGAAATGGCAATTAAAAAAGAGGATGCAAAACATAGTTAAAAAATTAGCTTAACACACAAAGCATTTATATCAATCCCACTTCTGCTAGTGCTGCTCAGTCTAGTACCTGTCTGTTCTTTGCCACGTGAATCTCAGAAATGTGAGTGGTTCCTTTCCTCTGCATAAGGCTCCTTTCATTTGCATACTAGCAATCTTTGATGATCATTTGAAAGCAGCAGGCTACACTTAAAAAGCCGTGCAAAGAATAGAAAGATAAAGCAATACAATTTTGTGACAGAATACATCACCAATAAATGCAGTAGAAACACTGTAAATTTTACCCCCTCTTAACTGTGTTTCAAGCAGTGGAATTACACCAGGGAAGGATCAAACCGTATTTTGCAGGCAGCAGAGCAGTTTAAGTGGCAACAGACTGGTGTTGGAGAGAGCACTTCCTCTCTGCCGTTTGCAGAAATGCGTGTGAAATCTCCTCACTGATCTATAGTCATTCCATTACCTGTCTGCTTTTGGCAGGTAGCTAGTTAAATTTGTGTTAAACAGGATTTGCTTTGCCATTTCCATTTGCTGTTGGAAAAGAAATGTTCTGACATGACATATGACCAATCAATAATTGGAAAGTGCTTGCTTGAGTCATTTGAAGCCAGCAGTATAGACAGTGTCAGCCCCAGCTGGGATTAAAACCTGCAAAGAGCAGTTCTGCAATCACTGATTCTGCAGCATCTCCTCTGGGTGTCTACCTTTCACTAATAAGGATACCCAGTAGACATCAACTGAAATAACTCTTGCCTTTGTTGCTTGGATGTTTTTTTGTGCTCTGAAGTGAACTTGGCATATACAAATATACTTTGTTATCCAGCCTAAAGAATGCACAGCAGGAATTGTTATCCTGTCTGTTGGTAACTTCAGTAGAAAAGAAATGGCTTTATTTTACTATGACTCCAAAGAGGATAAGTATCTGACTGTACCCCATGGTTTTCTGGGTGTTTTTACTTTTTCCCCTCTACTAATGATGCTTTATTACTCCTACAGGGCTATAATAATCCGAAATGGTGAAGTCATTCCAATGTCTTCAGAATTCACACCAGAAACCGAACGCCAGCGACTTCAGTATCTGGTAAGAGACTGGAGAACCAAATCAGGTGCTGCTGCTGCTGAGCATTGCCCAGGAATGTCTGAGTTTCAGACACGTGCAGCTGAGTTACTGTGGCTCAGTGGAGGACCACATGTCTGCTGTACTCCAGTGACTGATTATGCATGTATGTATGTGTTTTAACCATCAGCAAATGTGCAGAAAAGCCTGACAATGCAAATGCTGATGAAATGGGTCTTACCTCTTTTGTAGAAGCCATTGGTTCGCATGGCTGTGCTTATGTACCTTGTTCAGCTGCTGACCTCCAGCAGCTTATTGGTGTTGGATAATGAGAACTCAGGCACACAGCTAACAAGCCACAGAGGTATTTCAATACACCCCAGTGTTTACTTTGTGACAGTATAAAATACCACAGAGCGCACTTTGCACACATGCGAACAATGTTACTGAGTTTTATTCATTTGCTCTAATAGTGTGCCAATAGAGCCAGCTCAGGGAAAATATGTCCATCCTAGAAGTGATCTGAGTGATCGTTAATAGCTGCAGCATAGCACAGGTGAAGAAAGACTAGTTTTGCTCAGTGTAGCAGCGCCCATAAAGCTGTGACAGGTTAACTACTCAAGGAGATGCAGGATGCTTTATATACCAAGTCATGTTGGCCAATAAGCTGCCCAAGAAATAAGTCAAGTAAGACAAAATGCATGATGTTATTTGTCATGCAAACAACCCTGTTGTTTTTCAAGTTTTTTCAATGGTCTCCTGCTTTTTTTCTCCTGTAAATTCAAGCTTAAGCCAAGACAATATCACTACTTACTTTGTCTGAACAAGATGGACAGGCCAAGGCTGTCATGCATCTTTTTTCTTTATTCTGACCCAAGCATTGCAGTTTGAAACTAAGCAAAATGCCAGTGGCTGAAGGGATGGTGGTGGAAGATGTTAAAGAAAATGTAAATGTTTCCACAACCATCACATTTGTTTTTTAGTCAGGTTCACTGGCTTGAAGCTGAAAATTTCAGAAGAAATGCTACTTTGGGAGTATTCATATTCAGAGAACCAAATGGAAAGAAGACTAATACATATTTACACTCCAGTTACATTTAAAATGATTTGTTTGCCTTTAAAATAAAAAGGTATCTCTAGTATCTAGGAAGTCTGGTGCTTCTGTAGGAAATATGAGATAAAATGTTGCCTACAAGGGATCTTTTTCTCTTTTGATGTCCTTTCTGGCTTGTATTTGAAAACAGCAGCTGATCTGAGAAGCATTTCTGCTGTTTCCTTTGGAAATTTCTTTACCTTTGTTTGTTTATTTTGTTTCTATATGTAACAAATATACCAGGGCTATGGGTGTCATGTTCAAAGAAAATACATGCCAGACAGCAAGAGCGTGAAACAAAATTAGAGATAATTTCAAACATAACGTTTCATAAGTAACATTTTTCTTTAGTGTTTAAGAAGAAAAAAATAAGACCCCAAATTCCGTACAAGGTTGGCATAAACGCTACACTCCAAAGTGATGTTACACTCCACTCTTGCATCTGTCCTGTCGATTAGATCCCAAATAACTCATCACCTTGGGCTGTCCCCTGATTCTCCTGTCATTCTGATTTATGCATCTCTTTTGTTGTTCCCATCTGAAACTTAGTTGCTTTAGGTTTATTTTCTTGTTTGTAGCAGAAGTTGAGTTTCTCTATTCTAAACATATTGAACTGTTCTTCCTGAACAATAGAAAGAAAGTCACTTAATCATTTTAACATAAATATTTCACCTGCTAAATGCAGAGGTACTGATTCAGCTCAAGGCTTGTCTATGTGGGGAAATTGCTGCGAAAGCAAATAGAAGATCTGAATTTACAGCAAGCAGGCTAATGAACATTGGCTGCCTTTGTGGACGCTTTTAGCATAGTCACAGCAGAGAAGCCTTCCTCTGCCTTTAGTGTCTATTGATTACCTTGGCCACCCAGGATGCTGGTTGAGGTTAACTGGTGTCTTCTAAATCCATCCTCTGTCTTCTGGGCCTTGATTTCCACGTGCAAAGAATTCTGCAGGAAAACAAGCTCTTAAGGCCACGTAGGAATTATTGCATAAAGCTCTTGAGCCCAGTCTTAGAACTCTGTTCCAAATGGCTCTGGTTGAATAACTGGGGGGGAAAACAAATGCTTTATCTACCCAGCTCATGTTTTAATGCATTGTATTGCCATGTATCCAAGAATGACCCCAGGCATAGGCCTCTGCCATGGCAGCTTCAAAAGAATACGTTCACTACCCAGTCACTCTGGCTTTTGAGCAACCTTGGGCCCTTTCATTTCTCCATCCCCATCTGCACTCTGTCCTTGCAGCAGGAGGACATCAGACAGCTCCTCGGGGTCTCCTGCACGCTTCAGGCAGGCCATGTGGATGTGGGCGAAGTGGAATCAGACTTCTGCACCACGGGACTAGCAAGGATATTGGAGAGAAAGGCAGTCTTTCAGTCAGAGGGTGCTCCTTAAAGATGTAAGGAATGAATGCCTTACTTGACTCCTTGGCTTCCCAAAGAGCTTCAGGGCTCACACTGCTTTCCCTCCACTAGCAGGCTTTCACAAGGCTGCTTTTGTTTTGAATTTTGGGGTCTGTCTTTTCTATTCAGCACTCTGGCAGGAAGTTTTGCACAGTGCCTACTCTAGGGAAGCTCTGGCTTTCCATATATATGTATCTTGAGAGAGAACTCAATCCAGAAAACTGCTCTGATATGTGCACCAGTTGTGTAGGCAAATATTGTGAGAGGCAATTTTCTTTTTATCTTCTGAGGTGACTATTAATTTCAGTCATGACAGCGTAAATTGCAGTAGTAAGTGGCATAGATTTTGTTACTTAATCCCTCAGAAAACGTGTATAAAACACATGTTGACTTAGTGTATTGCAGATGGGTGTATTTCTGTTAGTTATCAGAGTCTCACGCTTGAACAATGGCATTGCTGCATATTATGTCCATGCCAGCAGTCAGGTGGTGCCCCAAAATTTCACAGCTCAGGCCATGTGGAGCATGGCTGCTGCCAGGGCAGGCCTCACTGCTACTGGAGACCAGGAGGCCATCAGTGGCAGTGAGCCACGGGTGCTCTGTTTGGCACCACATGGACAAAGGTCAACGAGACTGGACAGGCTTGAGTTCAAAGAGGACGTCTTCTTATTTCATTGTTCAGATGAGGACTAAGTGATTGGGGAACTCAAGCCGAAACAGGTGGTGAACCCAGATCTCCCAAATGTCAGTTTAGTTGGTAAGTTACAAGTCAGATGTGTCTTAATTCTCTTAACAGTTCATGGCTCCCTGTGTCACCCAGCATAGCATTGCTTTGACCCTCTGTGGCACTGCATGATGCTGTGCTAAAAGATGTGTGGTTTCATGGAGAGGGTCCTGGCCTTTTGTAAAAAGGTGAGGACGAATCCAGGCATGGATTCAGCTCTCACTTCCCTCCTTTCTTCTATCACCACCTCCTTCAGTTATCTCTGACTTAAATGTGAACCTGGCCATGTGGTAACAACTGAGTTATCTGGAGAATTCCTGGATGTGCTGTGCAGTACATGCTGTTGTGAGAGGTATTCTCAGGTAGTAGAATATCTTCTAGGAGAAAACGACACGTAGGATAAGCAGATAATATTGTATGGTATGACTGACACATGGGAAAACAGTAAGTTCAAAAAGACCAAGCGATGCAGCAAAACTGCTAGCTGCAGTGATGTCCCAGTGCAGCGCATGCTGGAGGAGCTGGAAGGGGCATCGGTAGATGTGGGGATGAGGTGAAGAAAAGAGACTTGCAAGGTACAATAAGGTATGCACAATGTTCCCTGCCACCTAATTAACGAGCGGACTAGTGTGTAAGTCTAGGTTTATCTTAATTTCATATTTGCTTTGCTGAGCACTGGGAAACACAGCAGGAAGCAAATGGCCTTTTGAAAGAAACGTGACTAATATTTCCCTGAGCGGACTCCATTTCATGCAGCAAATGTTGAATGTAATACATCCAGCCACAAAATACACCATGAAATGGCTGAGTACCAAACATATGATACAGACTGTGCCAGATTTATGCCAAAAAACTGTAACAGCTTCTGAATGAAAAATGATGGAAAATATTCCTGTTTCATAACACAGAATAACAAAGTTGTCTGAACATGCCTCGTAAGGATATAGAAAGTGTTTGATAGCCACTGTTTTTATTACATTTTAAGTTCTCTGAATTATGTTTCTAATCTGCGGTTCTTACAAATCGTGACTAAACAAATGAAAACTGGAAAATGTGGTGCCTCATCACAGCTGAAATTCTGGTACTTAGCTTGCTGATAATGTTTCTTTTTTGATCTGTTCAAGGGATTTCTTAGTGTCTGCTTGTGTAGTTGCTTGAAAGATCTGTAGATTTTTAAAGAGATGCATTTATTTATTCTCTAGTTCAGCATAGTTTGGTAGGGGTGGAAAGAAAGAACCCTGCCTTGTAGTGAATGGAGAACAGTTCTCAGCAAACTCAACTGAAAGCCAGAGCTGTACCCTTTTCTCTGTAGAATTACAGTGACGCATCAAGAACAACTGTTAAAAAGAAAATAAAAATAAAAAATGCCACCTCCACAAAAAAAAAAGAAAAAGAATAAAAGGAAAAATGCCTCCATCTCTTCACATAAGAATTCAGCTCACGGCACCAGAAGCTTCCAAATTGCTCTTTTCCCTCTGTTCCGCTGATGCCAAAAATATTAGAATCAAGTTAAGATCCCTAGATTGTAAATCAAGCATTGAGGCTTGGCTGCGGAAGAGAAATCTTATTTGAACATTAGCAATCCTGGGGTAACTCTGCCAGCTTTATTAATCTTATTTCACTTGTGACCTCAGACTTTCCATCTGAGTAAATCTTTATGAAATGCAGTCTCTCCCAATTGCTTTCCCTTTTCAATAAAGGAAATTCTTGTTTTCAAGGGGAAAAATGCTAAAAGCCGTAAGTTTATTTCTTCTGAACCCATGAACCAGCCTAATAAGTAATCTCATAATCCAAGAATTAAATATCTCCATTTTGATTTCAGGTATTAGGGTTTTTTTGCTTTAAATAAGGCTTCTTTTTTTGTAGATAGGTGACACTAGTCTTTAGCTAGTAGTGGTTTGTAATGATTTAATCAAGATAGGCTATGTATCTTCAAAAGTGGATTGTGCTTTCTAAGCAGACTATAGACTTTATAAAATCATAGACTAGAAAGAACAAATAATACAAAAAAACATGCAGCTCTGTGCTGCCTATAGCAATACATAAATCATTAGGGATGTTGCAACTTCTTTGCAACTTGAGCAAAGATAAAGGCAAACTTTACATATACTTATAAATAAAGAATCCAGAGTTCTGGAAGTATGGAAAGCCTCAGCTGGACTATCACTGCGAGGCCACTCAGAAGTAAAAAGTGCATCATCTAAACTTCAATTAGATGGCCCTTGAAATTCAGGTGGGGGAGGAAACCTTGGGTGCCTATAGATTGAAGGGAAAAAATGTAATTCCCTTAACTGTGCATAGAGAGAATCTGATGGAGCTTCTGTTTCAGGAAGAGATCACAATGTCAAGCTCACACTTGTATGCTTGAAAGCTGCCTCTTGAAAGCAGAATCCAATCTTGTCAGCTGCACAGAGCATCTTCCTCAGCCCCGTCTCAGCAAAGCTGGGAGGTGTTTTCTGAAAGGATGCCTGGTGAAAGGAGCGGGGACAGGCTGATGGACGGTTAGCGCTGCGATGTGCTGAGCCTGATCCAACTCCTATTAAATTGAGTGGGAGCAGGTTCAGCCCTTAAATGCAGGAAATATTTTATTGTGAACCATCTGCATGATAGCTGCCAGGTAGATCAATAAGGGCTTCCACTGCTTCCTGCTGCTCACCTTTGATGAGCACTAGATTTATAACAAACCCTGCAACTAAAGCCAGCTCATTTGGTCTGCCCTGATGGCAGCTGCTGCTGAAGATAAGGCAGACATTATTGCCTTAACTGGCTGGATAAGGGAAAAAAGTTACTTGCAGAAAGGTTAAGAAATGCAACTTTTTTTGTTCCCTAGCCAATTTGACTATCTTCAACTCACGCACAATGAAAAACTCACTCACAATGTGGCTTTGGGGAGGAATGAAAGGATTGTTTATGCATTCATTAAAGAAAAACAAGTGAGATTTATTTCAGAAGGAAGAAATACGGTGTGTTTAAGGATTAACCTCTTGTGTCAGGCGATCTGCGTATGAAAGTGTGCAGTGGACAAAGCTGAAGCTGCCCCATGGTGTTCTGAAGCACGGTCAGCTGTGATACGCACAGGCCTTGGGCTTGGCTCCACCAAAGAGACCTCCCAGCATCTGGAGAGCGGCACACCAGAAGGGACAGTAGCAGCACTGGCTGAATATTAACACTGGCAGTTGCTGCTTTGCTTTAATCATATTCTGCATGAAGGAAGTAGTTTTTAGAAAATAAGTTGCTCTGCAATTCATTTTTATTTGCAGTGTTTTATGCAGTGGAGTGCAGCACGCTTAGCAGGTAAAAAGGAGCAGGACTGTTTTTCATTTTTTCTGGAGACAGTGAAGATTAAGGCATGGTAGTAACATTAGGCTGAACTGTGAGTTAAATAGCTTGAGCTTGCCACATGCACCCTTCCAAGTCTTTACTTGCTCAATGGCTTGGTCCTTTGACCATTCCCTTCTCTCAGGTCACCAACCTGCAAAAGGAGAAGTTCTCCTTTACAAAACCCTGCAGACCCTTTCAGGGTCACTGGGTGAAGTGTACTTTAGGGGTCCCAGATGTTGAGAAGGGGTGAGAAAAAATGAGGGTTTTTTGGGGAGAGAAGACTGCTCCCTGTAAGGCCACTACCGGACACCGGATAGTATGAGAACTGGTGTGCACCTCACTGGAGCAGAGCATGTTATCTTCCTTGTTTAAAAAGTAGAAGAAAAAAAGAAGAAAAAAAAAAGTGTGTGGGAAGGGAGTGAGAAGGGATAATAATGCTACCTCTTTAAAAATAGATGATGTTTTATAACGTTCATGTGGTATCTGTGGCTTGGTTTTTGCCCACAGGCTTACATGCAGCCCCACTTGCTGGGAAATGAGTTCACACATTTAGAGTTTCCACGGAGGGTGCAGCGCAAGGAAGTTGGAAAGAGGATGCTCTACCGTGACTTCAACATGACTGGCTGGTAAGGACGTGCCCTTCTCAGCATGGGGTCAGCCTTCTCCCCGACACATGACTGTTTTGTATGCAACTGTGAGTAAACCGCATCAGAGGTGGAGAGTACACCTTATAATGAAAGGTATTTTCGTCTTTCAGATGTAATTTTTTTTTTAAAAGTTAACTTTTTAAATGAATTGACCTCCCTCCACAGCCAGGACCACAATTCATTTTAGCATGTGAGCACTCAAAGTGGAGCAAACACTTAAAGAGGAAGATATGCCAGGGGGTATTCCTGAAAGCTAAACAGCTTGTCTATCGTACAAGTAGCTTCTTCTAGAATCTCGATTAGTAGGTGACCATCCCTTTACATGCCAGAGAGTGCTTGCGGAAGGGAAGAGCTGCCTCCCATGCTCCACTGCAGCTCACGCTTAATTTGGGTAACCCTTGAGGAATTGTTTTAGTGGCAGGACGGTATGAATAAAAATTAGTCATCCTAAAATGAAAGACTTGGATGAACAGTATTGACTTAATGAGGTGAGGACAGGAAGAGTAATGAGTTTTTTGTCATTAGACAAACGTAATGTTTGTTTCTTTGTCTGTGTCAATGTGTTCATTGTTTGGTCCCAGTTCAAGAGGCTCTTTCTCAAGTGACCCTCACTCAAAGAAGTCCAACTCCTTGTCACTGAGTGCTTTGTACGTGACATATAAAGGCAAATGCCCTATATGTGCAAATGGCCTCACTGCTCCTTGTGTTTTAGCATCCTTAGAAAATGTTCATTCAGAAAAGGATGAAGAGGGTAAAAAAGACAGAGCTCTTGTCAGTTTGGAGACCTGCATGCACACATACAACTACAACTCTATGTGCTTCTGATTGTCCCATACTTTATAGACCATAAATATAATGATGTTGTAATGGCAGAATAATAACCTAAGTTTATTAGTATAATCTGGAGTGTCTGTACTGTACAGAACGTATTAATCTGGGAATACACATAATTGTCCATCAACTTGAACAGCTGCTTGTAGAAATATGCAATCCTTCCCTGAAAATAATGGCTGCACATTTTAAAAAGGCTAAAAGCATGAGCAAAGAGTAGGAACAAAATGAGAACATTGGCTCAACTGAGGACTTGAGCAGTAAAATATATGATAGATCATGAGACTCTCTCTCCCAGTTTCTGCAAAGGGAGATTTTTCTTATTAACACATGGATCTCTGAAGGCATCAGAAAAGAATGCCTTCATGTAGCCTTCCAAAAGATTTTTCAAGATGTGAGGAGCTACTTAGAGGGGGGAGCCAAACCACCCAACAAATACTGGGGTGAGATACAGAAGTATCCCTGAAGAGGAAGGGTAAGAGCAGAATTCTTTCACTGGTTGAAAGGTAAAGAGAGTTTCTCCAGGTTTATGGGGGTTGTTTATGGGGGCGTTTTCCCAGTTAGTTAGAGGTCAAGAAAGAAATAAGATCAGAATGGTTGAAGTTGCAGTATTTGCAGGGGACACAGCTCTTCTATTAATAAACAAAAAGGGCTGTGAGGAACTGTGAAGAATTAAATGATTTGCATGAACGGGCGTCACAGTGGTCAAATTTGGTGTTGATAAATATCAAGTAAAGGATGAAGTGGGAAAAATAACTATTTTTGGACAGTAGAGGTTCCAAATGAACACGAGAGCCGTGTCAAAAACCGCAGTAAGAGTTCTGCTTACTATGGTTTTTTTTGCAGTTAAAATCACAAGCAGGATGTTGGGATGCATGCAGGATTGGATTGGTTAAAAATTAAACAAAGGGATAAGTCTGCATGTCAGTTTGTTCCTTGTTTGTGAATCTGTGCATAGCACTTCACCTTATTCAAAATGGTTATTGCAGAGCTAGTCTTATTTGGCTTTAGAGGAAAGATAAATAAGGAGGAACATGTTTTAAATATACAATAGCGAGTAGAAGAGATTGGATAAGTCTAAACGGATTGCAGATTTGTTTTGATGTATTGTATTTCAGTACTGGTGTGTGAACTCTGTTAACTCTAGCATATGGCAGGGGGAAGAAATGAGTTTATTTTCCCGCTGATTTCTCTGAATTTCCTGAGGTGTGGGAGACACATTGATCTGGTTACGGATTCTAATATGGTCAGTACAAAGATTAGCACTGGTTTAGCACAGATAGCTTAGCTGTAAGTAGTTGTTCTGGAACAAATACAAAAACTGCGACTTGAAAATTCAAGTCAAAATTCACCTCAGTGTTTTCCCAGAAAGACATGGCTTGTGCCAAGCAAAAGCATGTGGAGACTGTGATGATTCTACCTCTCCCTGCTGTTCCTTTTGACTTCTGGCTGCAAGTGGAAAATGGGGGCTGTGTTTTTGTCCTGAATAAAAGAATCAGAATCTTTTAGCTGTTCTGTGCCCCACAGCTAGTGTATCTGTTGCCTCTTTCTTTGCTTGTTTGTTCAGGACAGTGTAACCGCTGAAGGAACTGCGTCATCATCATAACATCTATCAAAGTCAGAGTCCTTTTAAATAAGGATCCATTTCTTTTCTCAGGGTGTTTGCTCAAGGAAGTCTTGTTTTCCATCAAATTACATGCAATGAACTTGTAAGCAGAGGAAGTGCAATCTACTTCTGTTTGTCTGCAGTCTGGATCAGTTTTAGTGGCTGAGGTTGTGAACAAGGTGTTAATTTCCAGCCTGATGGCCCCTCAGAGGTGATGGTTTGAGGTGACAGGCATTTTAGTGGTTGTTTGCCACCTCAAAAGTCTTGCTCCTGTTTTCTTCCCCTTCTAATCCTTGGAAATAAGCGATGCATCAGGACGTAGCAGCCGAGGACATGTCTGTTCTCCATTTGTTTCTGAGGACAGTATCTATCATGGAAAATAAATTAGCATATATATTCCTTTTCTAGAGAACATCAGATGATGCTTTGGCCAGCCAGAGCCTGGTATGCTAAAGTGTTGCCAAACCTTTATCACTTATGATGAAGAAGATCAATTGTCTGAATCTTTTTTTGGTCGGTGATTTCACTGTGTGTTAACATTTACATGTACCCGAAGAGAGGCACAGGTGATGCCAGGAAGAAGCAGCCTTGTACTTACTGACTCCTTCAGTGGGAGGGTGTAAAATTCTGCTCTGGTGTTTCCTTAGGAAAATGGACTATTTTAAAATTCAGAACACTTTCTGTGTTTTCTATTAGGAGCTGTATGATTTTTTTTTTTTTTTTTGCCCTTCTCCTGTGCACTGGAGCTTTTCAGATTCTCAACAACTCAACAATGCATTGGCTTGCCCAGCTCGTTTGGATTACAAAAAGTTATTGTCTTTGGGTCTGCCATAATGCATTTAGCCTTTTTTTTTTTTTTTTGCTTTCTTTCTTTTTTTTCCTGTGAAGTTTCCGCACTGGCTTTGTCTCAGCAGCCCACAGTGGTAGCAGAGCTGCCAAGTTTCCCTGCAGCATTGGGACAACCACTGATCCAGCAATGTGTGCCGCATCACCAGTCCGGGCTGCCTGGAACTGCCCCGAGACCAGCCTTTCTCTTCTGCCTCCACTTCTCTCACCCCTTGCCCTTCCTCCCTTCTCTCCAGTGTGACAAGAAATCCACTGTATTAAATGTGTATAAAATGAACTCCATCTAGGCTGAAGCTGGCCACGAGCTGCCCCTCCCGTGCCCTCGCCCCCTGCATGTTGTGATTGAGCAGCCGTCGCAGAAAGCGTTCTGTAGCTGGCAACGCATCTTAAGAGCTGTGTCTCCTGCTGAACAAGCCTCCAAGCTGTCTCGAGCTGTAATTTACTGGCAGACATCTGTGTTACTAACAGTCTTTCACAGCTGGATCTCTGGTCTGGGGTTTTCAGATCACGGCTTGCCGAAGTTAAGCTTGAACCAGAAAGGAGGGCACTTCTGGTGACATGGACACAGCCTGGCAGCAGAAGCGTTGGGGAGGACTCTGGCCACAGGAGCAAAGTGCTGCCAATGCTGAAAGAGGCAGAAATATATGGGCAAGAGGCAGACCTGATGAGAGCCGTGCTCCTTTTAAGGACTGCACATACTGAGTGTTCTCCATCTCCTCCTTTTATTTAGCATTTAAGGCATGGTTGGCGAGCTTTTCTTTACATGTGGGTAAATGAGGGAGAACAGTTCTGCTTTGCTCTGAGTGCATCTCAGACATCTTCCCCGAACCTGCTCAGTGCTGTGGCCGTCACGGGCACGCAGGCATGTGCAGCTGCTTCGGCCGGTCTCCCCGCAGCCTTACAGCCGTGTTTCACCAGAGGCATCCAGAAGGCACTACCCCTTGGCATCAGCCTTTGTGGTTTCAAAATTAACTTTTTGCTCCTCTTTGGAACGTAAACAGTGGCCTTTCTGCTGTTCGCATTAAAGCAGGATTCATTAAATGCTTGTTCTCAGCTCAGAGCTCTAGCTTTTTCACTCCGGTGGATTTTAGTGGCCAAAGAGCCCTGGACGAAATGTCCTGTTTCAGACCTGATGTGTTCCTGACTTCCTTTGCCCGCCAAGACCACGTGCAGCAGTACAGGGCCCATCAGGGCTGTTTGACACAGTGCAGCTGCACAGATGGGGTTGGAGCCCCAGCGTGCTGTGAGTGGAGGGCTGCATGCTACACCCCCGTGTGCCCCCTCACCAGCCCTGTTCTCGTGAGGTTTCCTCACAGTGCGTGGCCAGCGGGCAGCCTGGCCCAGGGATGCGCTGTACGTGCTTTGTTCCAAGGCAGAGCTGGTGCCCTGGGGCTAGCACAGAGCGAAACCCATTTTATTCTAGAGTCAATATTGGCCACTTCCTGGCAAGCTGCCAGCCTATTTCGCGCTCGCCCTTTTCTTTTCCAACAGGGAATGTCTTTCAGCCTCCGAGCATCTGATTGAAAAAGCAACTTCACTTTTCAAGCCGTTTTATTTTGTTTGGGATGGATGCCTTTTGCTTTCATTGTGCAGCCTGCCTTGCAGTCTGCGGTTCCGTCTCCGGCTCACAAAAACCAGGGTCTCATTAATCACTTATTGGGGATCCAGAGGACCGCAGTGAGAGCCAATGTACATGTTTTGCTTGGTAATGTGCAAGCCCAATTGAACAAATATTGCCAGTGTGGCTGCTGCCTTCCTGCGCTGCTCCGCTGCGCGTCCCGTGGCAGCGCGCTCAGGTAGCCCGACCGAGCGGGGCGGGAGCAGATTGAGAAATGCCACAGAGAGCTTCGTGAAGCAGACGCCCTCGCTGCACCCCCGTTTCATATAAATTGATTTATTGAATCAAGCACAGAAGCCCTGCTACAGAAACCTCGGGCTGTATCCTCTGGAGAGCCACCTAATAAAACAGCCCCAACTGACACTCCTCATTAGCTTTTCCTCCGATCCCAAGGCAGTATTTAAAGTGACACTGTCCCTCTTTTTGCCTGAATTTATCTGCCGGCTAATGCCTGTGGGTCTAATTAGCTTAGCATTATTAGTCTTATTCAGATAAGCTGCGTTTCCTAACAGCTTGAATCCAACTTGTAAAAAGTAATTGGAAGTCTGCGGACCCTGCGCCATAACCTGCTTGATTACACCTTTTAGCCAAATTCATGTAATTTACAAAAAGTCATCCTCCCTGCCCCATTTTTTAATTGAGCTTTTTTGTCTAGCAAAACCTTCTGCGCTTATTCTGCTGGAGCCCTGGCTGCATTGTTGTGCTTGAGACCTCAGCCGTATCCTTTGTGCAATCACCAGGGAGAGATCAAATTTTAATTTCATAATTACTTCACAAGAAAGCAGCCTTTTCCCAAGTCGTGCCTGGTATTAATTTCCTCCCAGCAACTTACATTTTCATAATTTAATGATTATGGGCCACCTCAGCAGCATTGGGCCTTTGTACAGAGCAGAGAGCGAGGATGTCACGGGAGCTGCGACCCACGGCTGCTTGCCCGGCTTTTTGTCCTGGCTCCCACCTCCCGCAACTGGGCGCTGGATGGGGTGTGCAGCTCAGGGTGCGCAGCCGGAGCAGCTTGCTGGGCTGTGCCGGGGTGTCTGGGGCATGGCTCCGCGATGACGAATGGCTGTTTGCAATGTGCATGTTATGCATCTTTTCAAGATTTTCAGCCCTCGCTGCAGGAGCAGCGGGAGGTGGGGGCTGACCTGCTGCGTACAGCACATCTCCTGGCAGTGATGGATGGCTCCAGTTTCCCCAGGTGCACACATGCCACAGGAGCCGAGCCAGCGTCTTTGGGGCAAGAGAAAGCAAAAACAAAAAATAATCGTTCTGCAACAAAGAAGGAAAGTCTGGGGTTAAGCTCTTTGGAAACAACTTCTCTAGGGCCAAGTGAGCCGGGAAAGAAAGTGGCTGGTGCAAGCCATGTCCTGCAGGAGCATCTTCTGGGAGCAGTGCATCAAGGCCTGTCCCTCCATGGCCACGCAGCTCCGCGTGGGCTGTGCTTTGGCATATGGTCAGGTTCTGCACATGGAAGGGCACCACAAGGCTCCCAGTCTGTGGACTGTGTTTTATCAGACAGAAACTGAACTGAAATAGAGTAATCTTCAATCCGAAAACCCAAACTAAACCAAGTTTCCCTCCTGGTAAGCTGAAATCTCTTCCCCCACTCCTGCCTTCTAGTCCAGACACTTTCTCTGGCCTCCTGAGCTGCACATGTTTCGTATGGCCTCTGCTGCGTTCTCAGGAAATCCTGCTCCTTTACATTGCCACCTGGGATGGACTTAAGTCTCTGCTCCCAGTTGAGAAGAGGCTCCTTGTTCCCACAAGAGTTTCCAGAGTTGCTGCGGGCATGGCGAGGTCTCTGCGTGCTGTGTGTTGCTGCCTGTCCCATTCTACGCTACAGGGATTTCTCAGAAGAGCTAGCTCCACGATGCCTCCTTATCAGCGATCTCCTTCCCTTCCAGAGGATCCCAGCTGGCCAGTGTGGAACAGACACCATGGGTGAACAGGCTGTCTTCCTCCCATCTGCTTCACCACATCCTTTTAGCAAGAAGTGCAGCAAAATGTGAATTTACAAACGGTTCTTCTGTCCATCACAGTGCATTAAGCCCATAGGGTGTTGACAGCCCGCTTCCCTTACCCCTCTATCTTCAGGGTAAGTCGCTGACAAACCTTCCTGTTTGTCTTTTAAATGTGGAAGAGACAAAGTAAATTTTAAGAAGTGCCTAAGTTAGCAAATTCGCTTTGAAAAAAGACTTGACCTGGTGAAACCATTGCAGAACGTGGACTCATTTGGTGTGTGACTGTAGTGCCTGCACACAGGTTCAGGTGCTCGTGAGCGGTGGAGGCTCTGCCAGTCGCAAGCAGTGAGTCAGTGCCTGCAGTACAGTTGTTCTGTCCATCCCATCCTCCTAAGCACAAAAACAGTAAGGTGCTTATAGATTATGCTGTTATTTTTTTTCCTGATGTGCCCTTTTTTGGACAAGGAGCTCTCCAGGTCCTTGTGCACCTTCTCTCCAGGTTTTCCTCCACCACTTTCTTTTAAAGCTCTGTTAGAGGTAAATGGGCTAAAAAGTCAGCAGCACTCAGGGAAGTGCCCGAGAGAAGATGCCAATGCTTGAGTCTTTAAAATGGGCTGACCAAGATGGATGGAGTTTGCTTTGCTTAGGAATTACTTCCATGGGAGTACCTGGTACTTGGAGGACATGTCCTCTCCAGCAAAGTCCAGGCTCTGTCTTAGGATTGATTGCACACCAGAGTGAAGGATCCCTGGAGGTCCAGAGCTCAAGCAGCAGTCTGACTTGACCAAGCTGGAGATGATACCTGCGTGTGAGCCACACAGAGATTTAATACATATTTTTTTTAATTTATAGATTTGTGGACAGAGCTGGGTTTTGCAAAATTAAAACATCGTACAGTTTTTGGTTTACAAGAAGGTATTTCTGCCTTTTCTGGGGAGAAAAGTGTTTTAAAAATTGGTATGTTTTTGTTTTTACCTGAAAGAAACCCTACTAGAATATCTTGCTTTAGAATAGGTGCTTCCCTAAAAACTGTTCTGTGCATATATGCATGTGCATCTGTCTTCTTTAATCCATCTGGGCTTGCCATCATCCTTTCTCTTAACAAACATTACTATAGTTTGTGTGCTTTTATTGTATTTGTATATTGTAGTTTTGCCTCATTAAACTATATGTGAGATGAGTAATAGGGGAAAGACACTGAGGCGCTGAACATCAAAGCCAGCATATCTAGAGGGTACTTAGCATCAGACAGTGCTCTCTGGATTTAGAGATCCTGACTCTGCAAAAGCACATGTAAGGGCGTTTTAAAAAATTATGGTTGCATTGAGACATAAATTGCATAATTTTCAGTGGCTCTGCGCCTAACCTGTGCTGCATATCACTTCTCTTTTTGGAAAATTTGGAGGTAAGCACTTACACTGGTTTAATGGCTGTGGTTCATTAGACAGTACAAAGAGTCCTTTTGGGGTGGTGATTTAAGCTCTGTTATCCAACGGTAGTTTCAATCCACTGATTCCTTGGGAAGGGAGGAAGAAGGACCTGTTTCTATCAATTTTTGTGTTGCTCAAGGATAAAACTCTAGTCTACTGTTGGTATGATCAATAAGGCTTGACCTTGGGTGACACAGGCCAGGAGGATGGGAGGTTGGTTGGTTTGCTGGTTTTGTTGTGTTTGTTGTTTTGTGTATTTTGTTTGCTTTTTTACAGGGTAGTAGCAAAGCAGCGCTAGAAATACACTGCATCCACAAACATGTCTCAGAGGAGAGTCTTCATCCTTGTATTCGATATAAACTAAGACATTTCTGATGCTGCAGTGCTTTTCCTTTGTGCTTGCCATGAGTGGGTTTTGCTTTATGCTTCAAGCTAAAGCCCTTTGATAGCGATTCTTTTTGCCATTCCTCCCTAACTATCAGGTGTCACTAGCAGAGATGTGAAAAATGAGCAAATGTTCTAAAGCCAAATGCTATGGAAAAGCAGAGCACACAGCTGGGCATGGAGTCTGGATCCCCCTGTCTTTCACAGAACTGAGCCTTCTAGGTCAGCATAGATTGTGTTTTCACTGCCATCTTTTGTGCTTGGGGATGCCAATGCAATACCTTTCATGAACAGTAGACTTGCACAATTTGATGTAAAAGCAAATATTATATGGACTTTTTTCTGTCACTAACAACTTCTGCTCATACATTTGTGTCTGTTTCTACTCATACATTTCTACTCATGAATTTGTGTCTGCTTTCAGAAGACTAGTTTTAAGGACAAATTATATAGCAAGAGGAGGCTTAACACACGTAAGAAATTCTCTAGGATTTTGGCTCTAAAGTCTGTATTTGGGAGGTGGCTAGTTTTTCAAGTTCTGGCCCAGCAATGTGCACGTAGCTTTGGTAATCTCTTAACAAATATTTAAAGCACTACTAATGACTGAAGGTACAGTAGGAAATTTATTTCATAGATCATCTTGGATATTTAGCAGCTTCTGATGATTTTTTTTCATGTATTTAGAGCAGACTCCAGTTTGCATACGAGTAACATCATGTCAGTCCTAGTTTTTTCATTCTGACATCTCTTTTGGCTCCTGGTGCGATTTGGCCTGGTTTTTCAAAATGTTGGTCCTGAGTCCAAATGTAACTTTGTGGGTGGTACATATGTCAAGCCCTAGTTCAGTATTTTTGGACAGCAGTAACATTTCATAATTCTTCTGAAATGAAAAGAAGAAACAAAGTTAACTGAAAGAAATGCAGCTAGATTTAGCTGGGCAAAAGCTTGCATTTTCTACTCCCCCCTCTCCACCCTTCTGTTTTTCCATTTGGAGAAGTAGAGGTTTACGTGGCAGAAACACTGACAGGATTTAGGCTCCCTCTCACAGCAGGCAGTAGTATGGCTTTGCCTTCATAACCTGTCCTCTCATGCCCCTGTGGCTGCTGAATCCTTCTGGGATGCGGACGAGGGAGATGAGGAGTGTGGAGGACTGGAACTCTGTGTTTGTGTTTGTTAAAACAGTGAGATAGACTGAATTATGGAGATGTCTGAATAAGGCTGTGCTGGCATAAAAAAAGCCAAACAACCCCCTCAGGTTCTCCATATGTCTGTGTTTGATATACCTATTGCTGTGTTATATCTTTATGTACAGCATAGTCTCTAAAGAGCACAGGATTGTGTAAATGCAACTTTACTACGTAAAGTCAAGGGAAATAGTCCAGAAGGTTGTAGCCTGTGTGAAATAAACACATGTACAAAGTGCAGGAGGTTTCACATGGCATAAATCACCAGAAACTTCATAGCTTCCTTCCTTCCTTCTCCCCAGCGCAGTTGCAGAGCTGCTAGCTGAAAAGCTGTCCTTCATCATTCTTTTGCAGGAAACCACAAGCTCGTATATTATTAATTCTGTTTCACTAGCAGTGCAGGACTTAGGTACTTTTCTTGAATGTCGCAGGTTGCTTTTCGGTGTATCCATGCCAGCTCCACCGCTGCGGTTGCAGTTCTATGCATTGTTTCTCAAAGACTGACAATTTTTCAGACAATAGCAACATCAACAGAAAAAAAAAAAAGTGCATTTGAGATGAGTCTTGATGCCCAAGTTCTGAGCCCAAGAGGTGATTTGCTGTGAGAAACCACAAAACAAATCACTGTGGCCCTATGGTCTTCCCTGACTGATTCACATAGCTTCAGGAGGTCCTAGGCCAGCCAGATGCCCTTCCTAATCCGTTGATGAAACAAGTTAGCTTTGGCCCTTGCAACACAGCCTCTTCCAGCATCCTTGCACTGTTGTTTCACAGTGGAAGATGGTCTTTATGGTGGGTCCACAAAAGATGATGGACTCAGCCGTGGAGACCATTCTTTTGGGGAGCACCAGCCCAAGTGGTACTTTTTTCCCCTCCACCCTTTCCTTTTTCCTCTTCTTCCTAAAGCACAGTCTGTGTGAGATGCTGCAAGGGAAAATGAGGAGGGAGGGTAGTGTGGGATGACAAGCTAGTCCCCATTTTGGCTGTTTAATGGACAATGTGGAGTGGAAGCTTGCTTAAGTATTTTTAGTTATCTTGCAGATAATATTATTTGTGTGTAAAGAATGGATTTGTTTGTTCCTTTAGAAAGGGAGATTGCAAATAGTTGAGTCATATCAACTTGGTCTTGTTTGCTATTTGTAATAAATATGTCTAGCAACCTAAAAATCCAATAGGAATTGTCTTGCTGGGCTTGTGGTTTGCATTAGACTCCACTGACCAATATGGACTCAGCTGACATCGTTTTTCTTGGTGTCGGAGCACAACTGCCTCTATGCAAAGGAATGAGAAGAATCCAGACTCCTCCTCAAGGAGGTTTTCCCAGGGCTTCCAGCACTGTGGGTCCAGCTGGAATCTTTGGGATGTGTTCACGAGCAGTCAGGCAGAACTATGGTAAAATTTTCCTCCTTGTTCAAACCAGGCTATCCAAGTTGACGAGTGAGACAGAGGCCTGAGCTATTGCCTGCTGGGTGTAAAGAAAGGAACAGGAGCAAAGTCCATGACTGACTGATTCATCCTTCCCAAGAAAATGCCAGTCCAAGTTTTGAATGTCAGTCAAGTTTTGTCATGCTGGCTATGTGTACTGATATGTGTCATTTAAATGCCTTCTCCATAGTGTCTCTCGTGGAGAAGCCCGGGTACCCAAGATATTCTTGACTCCCTGGTCTCCCATCAGGCATCCAGTGTGTTTTGCAAACCTTACCTGGTTTTATTTAATGATGTTTTGTAATGTGGGAGTGGAGTCCTCCACTACTGTTTCTTTTTTGAGCTTTGGTTTGTTTTTGTTTTCTTCTACCCCTACCTCCAAACCCTATTAAGGACCCTACCTGTGATTACTACAGAATGAAAGGTGGGTCTTAAATGTCCGCACTACTCCATTGTTAAGTCTGAGGCTTGCCTAGATGCTGCAGCATGCATAGCTATGTAATGCAACACTATTTATTGATCCCAGCTCTATGCCATATTTTGATGAAGTAGGAGGCAGTTCAATTACAATATAGGACTTCTCCCTTAATTTTTAATTTCCTGCTGTCTTGTGTCACATTGTTTAAATTGAATGCATCTCTCCCAGGCTCAAGCAGGCAGCCCAGCTCGAGAACCACACAGCAGGGGCCAGTGGGAGCTGGCAGGGCCCTGCTGCGATCCCGTCTCTTCTGCTTCGTTGAGGAGTGCCTACCTGTGCTTTCAGTGATAGTTTTGCTATCTCTCCAAGGACTGGGGCAGGGGCAAAATGGAAGGACAACAGACAGGGAATAACCTGGGGAGGGACAATTCTGTAGCATGAAGAGAAGTGTGTCCCTATGCACCCCTGCAAAGCTGCAGGGTGACATGCTCTGACAAAGAGGCTCCCCAGCACCTTGGCCCCAGCTTCTGTTGAAAAAAAACAAGGGGCTCTGTGGCTGTGAGAGTGACAGCCATCCTTTTTTATTTTATTTCTCACTGGCAAAATTGCTCACCTTCTCACCTCATCAGTGTCAACAGCTGGATGTGCAAAAGGCAGAGTATGCAGGCATGCGGCAAGCAGGATCGGAGCATGAACATTTACTTCTCTTGTCCATTGGAAAACTGCTGCAAAATAGAAAATCTCTGGCAACCTTGAATGTTGCAGTCAAGGTCAAATGAGCACTAAATAGCTTTCTAAAACTTTTCAGCATGTGAAGGCTGCTTGCTTTAAGCAGTCCTGAAAGGTGAGAACAGTATCAGAGAGCTGTTTCACACTGTGACCATGTACGTGCTCAGTTGTTGCTCACCGTTTCATGTTAACAGTGTGAATCTAGTCCTTGGTTAGTTTTCTTGGGTTTTTGTTTGTTGTTATTTTTATAATGGCACGGTATTATGGTATAGCTGTTGCCACAGCCAACAATATCTTGCCCGTTGAGGATGCTATTCCAATCCACCTCTTTCTCCTTGAAGGCAATAGGAGCAGCTTGGCATGCCACATACTTCTTTGTGGTCACTTTTTCTTTTGGAGAAATTGACTAAATCTTCACAAAAAATCTTTCCACAGAAAAAGAAAAGTACATCTTGGATTAAAGACAGAGTCCCAAGGAAAAATAATGATTCAAAAGAAAAAAAAGAAAGAAAGAAAGAGAAAAAAAAAATCACAGCTGCTTGTTTCAGGGCACTGGGTCACTAATTGAGTGTAAGCTTTATAAATGTTGTTTGTCCCCCCACAGGGCATACAAGACCATTGAGGAAGATGACTTGAAGTTTCCCCTTATATATGGAGAAGGCAAGAAGGTGGGCATATGCGCTTTCCTGAGACCAAACGAAGAAGAAATTCTGTGCTGTTTACCACGGTTTAGCCTGTGGCAGTCCAGTGTTTTCCACTCAGTATCTCTTCATTTTATCGTTTTGACAGCTTGAAAGAATATCTTGGTTCTGTCATAAATCAGTCTCATGTCTAGGGTGGAGGAAAGAGAACAGCTCAGCATTAAAAAGCAGTTCTATAGCAAGCATAGTCGTTTGTTCTTCAGTTTGATTTAGGTTTTGTTTCATTGTAAGTAGCTAGGCTGCAGTAAGACCTGTTCAATAAATGACTTTAAATGTTCCTGGTTTGATTGTAAGATATAACTAGTTTGGAGGCAGACAGCAAAATAACTCATGTTTGCTGAAAACAAAGCAGGGGGATATTTAATAACAATTTGCAGTGCTTTGAGATGCAAAAACCCTAATTTAGGAAGAAGAGGGATCAGGGCAGGATTTAGGAATTATAACAGCCCTTAACCACATCTTCTTCAGCTAGCGTATGTGAACTCACTGTTGAATTTTTCTGCTGTGATTGCTGATAGTTTTTCTTCACAGGAAGAAGCAAACCCTTCCATTCAGATGAACTTTGTTTCTAATTCCTTGATTAAGAACAGTGAGTTCATTAGTGCTGATCCCAGCAAGCTTAGCTGGATGCAGCAATAGGATCAATACAAGGACGCGGTGGTGTCAGTTTGCCAATATTGGTATGCTCAGTGTGTTTCTAAGTAGTGCTCCCCTGCTGCATTAGGTTCTTATCTCAATGCAAAAATACACACTCTTCAAAGTTAGCCCAAGTTTTGAAGGTTCAGACCTGCAGCTTATCTCTAAATTTGGTTAGGTTTATAATTATTTGCAAAATGTTTCATGCACATCTTTTTAATTTACTCTCTTATTGCCTTATGGAGCCAGGAGTTAGTGAGGCAAAATAATTTTGAGTCCGTCTCGCACTGATGCTGTGAGCTCTTCTGCTCAGAAGCTGCTGTGGCAAAGCTAGAATTAGGGGGAAGTGATGTGCAGTTAGCAGAGAGCTAGGTTCCCTGTGAGACAGAATGCCTGGTCAGTCTCTGGAGAAGCATTAATGAAGAAGAGCCAAGCACCTCTTGGGAAACAGCCAATGTCTCAGAGGAAGATGTTCAGGAAAAGAAGCATTAGATCTGAAGTAGTAGCAGATAGCCACAGAGCCCGGTGGTCACTGGCACCATGAGCTGTGTGGTCTCACTGTTCTTGCACTCTGTGTATTCAGCAGTTTAAGCTGGCCATTGGCACTTTTCCTTGGTGGAGAGAATATATGTCAGTATGTCAAAAGGAAGGGGCCACAGTTTGCTTAAGCGAGTAAGTAGGCTCCTCATCCTTTTTACAAAACTTGTTCACTTCATATGATCAGTATAATGCACTGAAGGAGTGCTCCCGTTGACTGATACTGGACAGCCCGGTGACTTGGGTGTCTGTAGCCTCACACCTTACAGATGGTCACAGTCTAAGATGGACGTACGCAGACTGGAATGTGAACAAATACAAAATGGGAAATGAAGATGGAGTGTGAAGTTTGTAAGTTGATTAGCTGTGTTAAATCTCAAGCTCCTGGAATAAAAAGGGAAAATCATCCTTAACTGCAACAGTTATGGAGTAGGAATGTTATATCTTTCCACATTGATAGAGTGCTTGTACCAGGTTTTGATCCCATTTCTTTATTTCTAGGCTCGTGTTATGGCAACAATTGGGGTGACTCGAGGACTGGGAGACCATGATCTGAAGGTGCACGACTCCAATATCTACATCAAACCTTTCCTGTCCTCATCTCCTGAGGTAAAACAGCCAAGTTTTGACTACCTGATTTGTGGGAGAGAAACAAATACACTTACTGCGCTTGTTCTTTCCAAATCTGACTCCGTTCTGACTGTGGCCCAATCCAGGTAACATGCTGTGCTTCCCAAAGGTGGTTGTGAGGTGACACCCAAAGTTAGTAGTGTCCTTGGAGTAGGAATGTTATAAATTCTTCAATTGTTTGCCTGCCTCTGGTTGCTGCATATCCTGGGCAGAGCATTGAGGCCTTCTCTCTTGTTCTTGTTTATCACGTATCCTCTCTATTCAGTGTGACAGACACTCCTCTCTCCCCACCTTCGTGTGTTCTGACTCCCTTTGGGGCCTGGATCATGCTGCCTTCACAGAAGCTGACGTAAACCTGTGTTTTCCAGAAGGAGCATTGGATGTCTTCCACAGCAGTGTGGCATGCTGCTTTAGGCAGAGGATACCAGGTCCAAATGCGAACTAGGAAAATGCCAAGAGCGTGTTGGAAGAGTGCTTTACGCTTCCATCTGGCTGCCCCTTTGCATCCAGTGCTTAATTCTTTATGTTGGTTTTCTGTAAACTTCAAATAATGGCAGAAATGTCACTGTGCGTTCCCAAATGATGGCATAAAGCGGAGACTGTATGGTATTTACTATGCTAGAGGTAGTGAACTTGCTACTTACCTGTTTGGGAACGAGCTTTAAACACCTCCATCATTTTGATTTGCCTCAGCACAAACAATTCCAGTTTTTAACCACCATAGACCTTGCAGTAAAGGATGTAAAGGCTTCTAAAGGAATTTGAATGTATTTAGTCATTAACAAGAAATAGGCAAACCTCACTTTTGACTCTACTTGTGTTCCTGCATCATGGAACAGATGACATATTTTCTATAAAATATTAAGCAAAGGAAACCATCCTATGAGAGCGTGCAGAGAGGAGGCTTTACTGCCGTGTCTCAGTTGCCATCCACTGTCATCTGGCTTTCCATTGTTTTAACTGTACCCAGTATCTGACCTTGAATTTATTGCTTGCTACAGCAGTGTGAGAGAAAGAAAATACACGAATGATACAACGCTGTTAGGAAGGAAGAAAACTATTAAATTGACCTTGCTTAGAACATCTTTGAGACTTCTGAAACAGAAAGAAATGCTGAGAGTTTCTGGTCCTGAAGAAACAGAGGCAGCCCAGAGACAGCCCCTTCTTCTCTTTTCCTTGCTGTCAATCCAGTCCCTTCTCTTTCCTCACTTTGAGTGTGTGGTGTCCATCACTGGGGACCTGCTGCTGTTCGCAGCCAGGCAGGCAGCAGCTCTGCTCTCATCACTCTGATGATTAGTATTGTTTAGTGCCAGTGAAATGATGCAATTTACCTATTTATTTTTCTCCCTGGCATGCTGAGACACACTGTTTCTGGGGTATGTAATCGCTGCAGTGCAGTATCTCAGCAGTATCATCTCTGCCAATTGCTGCTGCTGTATTTGTCTGTGTGTATAAACCAAAGCTTCTCATGGGCTTTTCTAATTTGTGTGTAGTGCTTGTGTGCCTGCACGTGTTCAAATTCTGGAATATGGCATTCAGTTCCTATGCTATCCACGTTTCAGGTTCTCTTAACTGCTTTATTAAAGGGAAGCAAAATTGTCTTTGTTTCCATATTCCCTTCTCAGCTAAATTCAGCAGAAATCTACTAGGGAAGCAAGAGGAAAGACAGAACACCAGACACCTTGATTTAAAGACTTGGGAAAAGAGGAAAGGAAAATAAACCGCATAACTTGAACTTTATTGGGAAGTAACATACACTCTGACTTGCTTTCCATTGCACCTCTTCTTCTTATCCACGCCTTCCTTCTCTTTCCAGAGAGGGCTTTATCTCCTCACATTTTTCTCTGACTTGTTCTGTCCATACATGAGCATTTTGCACAGAAACCAGCATCAAGAAACATCTTTATACTGCCATCTGGGAAGCCTGGCACTTAGAAGTAAGGGCAGTGGCCTCAGGCAGCAGTCACATTTGGCCTTTGTGCGGCATTGGATTTTGGATCCTCTTTGTAGAGATAGGGAAGCACAATGTCTGGTTTCCAGACCTGGAAAAGGGGAAGCACAGGAAGTGAAGACGCACAGTGAGTCGTGATATGGGGAGAATCCAAGTCTGGCTTCTGTTTCCGTGCTATAATGACAATGTCTTTCCAAATCTGGGGGCAAGGTGGTTTTCAGAATATTTACTGCCAGTGTGACAAAACACTGGTATGGCACCAAAATTTATCTGAAGGAAAGGTAAGCGTCTCTACGACTACATCCAAAATAGCCATGGAAGTAATTTTGGGGGTGGTGTGAATTTACACTTTGATAGAGTGCCAGGCTATGGGAGGAGAAGTTTTGTAGCCAAGACTGACAAATGTAATCAGGATTCGGTGGCTCAGCTGTTACAAGACCAGATTTGGAGGACTTTTGCAGGTTGGTGAGCTCTAGAGGATTGAGCCTTTTATAATGAACTGGAGTAGCACAAAGCAGGCAAGCCATGGCTGAGGCTCTCTGGCATGGAATTAAATATTTATTTTTCATAATGGAACAGCTCATTTGAAAGCTTTCAGCAGGAAATTCTGCTTTTTAAGGCTCAGCAAGAGCCTTCTTGTTGCAGCTGAGAAGCAGAATTTCATCCTGAAATTTTTCAAGCAGCAGCTCAGCCATTCGGTGGAAGCAGCGTGGCTCTGACAGCAGCACTTGGCCCTTGCTGGCGATGAACCCAGCATCACCCGTCAGAGGAAATGATAAGAAGGTAACCAAGGAGAATTTTTTTTCTTTTCAAATGTGTTAGTGAAATCTTTCTGACAACTTCACAAATATGTCAAAGAAAGTTGTTTTAGATTCACATCTGCCTTCTGGAGAAATCTTGAGGAATTACAGCATTTAAAGGAACGAGTGAGGCAAGGACTTAGAGAAGTACTGTTTGATCAAAGGGAGTCAAGGTGGTTTAAGGAAGCAAACATCACGCTTTCGTAGCTTGAAGTCCTTCAGGGTTATGTCTACCAGAGAATTAAAAAAATAAAAATGCGGTAGATGATCTTGCCTGAGCACTTTGATTTCTGGAAAAAAAAAAAAAAAACATTTGAGAAACTGTTCTGCATCACAGGTTATTAATATAAAAAGATATGAAGCTGCAGACTAAGTGGAAAGTTGGCACAGTCTACTGGAAATTGGCTAAAGGGCAGGAAACAAAGGGTGGCAGTAAAAAGCTAAAAGGAGATTAATTGGTGAGTGCTGCAGGGAGCAGTGTTGGGACCCGCTTTTTATTATTTACATATAAATTACTTGGAGGGTGGTATTGAAAGATCTCGTCGTTTGCCAGTGGAGCTGTGCTGGGTAGCAGTGCACATAAAAAGGGACAATGCAATTAAGAACGGGTTTAATTTATTGAAGAGGCTGGGTTGATCAATAGTGCAGGCAACTGAATGTGGACTGTTGTTTGGCTTGAATTCCGCCGGGCAGGCTGCTTTGGAGCACCTCAGATGGCTGCAGGCTCCTGTGCCGCTTTGCTGGGAGCAGTTTTCACACCACAGGGACTCGCATTGGCTGCCTTCTAGAAACAAAGCTGGCAAGCTGGTCTCAGTGCCCTTGCAGAGCTGGTGCGGTCCTGGCATGAGCCAAACGCAGGTTTTGTCCGGTGGATAGGTCTGCTTGAGATATAAAACCAGCCCACCTGTTCATTCACTGCTTGCCCAGAGCATTTTTCTCAGCTTTTCTGATGGTAAGCAATATTAGAAATAAATATCTGAAATTAAGAAAGGCATTAAGTGGCAAATTGCATAATGCATGTTCAGAAAGTGTTGTGTATGACTGTGAGCTTTTGTGTTGTGTGTCCAGTGCTAAATTTCAGCAGAGATCTGTAAGTACCAGTCAAGATAACATTTAGTGTAACCTGGCTCATTTTGTCATGGGTGTTTGTGCTGCCAAGGTGGTGCTGCCTCCTGTTTTCTGATTGCTGAAGTCAAAGGAACGCGTTAACAGGTCGGCTGCTCCACATCAAGTAAGATAGCAGAAGCACGGTGACCAAACTGGAAGCCTTCAAGGGGTCCCCTGTTGCTCCAGAGGTGTTGAAGAGAGCAGAACTTTGCTAGGTTAGCATGGAAGGGACTGAGAGGCTCAAGGGAGTTGGTGGCAAGGCTTCGTGAAGGGTAGAATCACAGAATTGCAGGGGGTGGAAGGGACCTCTAGTGAGCACCGAGTCTGATCCCCCTGCCAAAGCAGCTTCCCTACAGCTGGCCACACAGGTTGGTGTCCAGATGGGTATTATCTCCTGAGAAGGAGACTCCACAACCTCTCTGGGCAGCCATGTTGCAATGCTCTGTCACCCGCACTGTGAAGAAGGTCTTAGGCATATTTGTGCAGAACTTCCTATGTTCCAGTTTGTGGCCATTTCCCCTTGTCCTGTCACGACAAATCAGTGAAAAGAGCCCAGCCCCACTCCTTTGCCTCCTGCACTTCAGGTAGTTATAAACATTGATCAGATCCCCTCTCAGCCTTCTCTTCTCCAGGCTGAACAGCTCCAGGTCACTCAGCCTCTCCTCATAAGGGAGATGCTCCAGGCCCTTTGTCATCTTTGTGGCCCTCCATTGGACTCTTTCGAGGAGGTCCCTGTCTTTTTCATCCTGGGGAGCCCAGAACTGGACTCCAGGTGAGGCCTGACCAGGGTAGAGTAGAGGGGGAGGATCATCTCCCTTGCCCTGCTGGCCACGCTCTTTTTAATGCACCCCAGGATACCATTGGCCTTCTTGGCCAGAAGGGCACACTGCTGGCTCATGGCCAACCTGATGTCCACCAGGACTCCCAGTTCCTTCTCTGCAGAAGGAAGCTGGCTTGCTTCTGCACCTGTAAGCATAACCTGAATGTACAGTAGACTGGACAGCTCTAAATTGACTAATTTTTGTTGGCAATGTATTGAGGGCACCTGCAGCTGTGTTTTAGAAATCTGATTAAAGTAAGAACTTCATCTTAAGTGTTATGTGGACGTGGTTGCCCTAATGTTTTGCTGCTGCAGTAACTGGAATGTAGGCAAAGCTGCACTTCAGTGAACATTTTGTTGCAGGTGCCACCTGTTCCCTGCATACAGTAATCTTGCCTGAAGTTGCCCCATACTTGTTTTATGTCACCTTGGCATTCCTTTTTCCTGAATACCAACCTGCTGTCTTTTATTGCTCGCCCAGCTCTGGCGTCTTCTCATTGACACCCCTTTGTGGATGTACTCAGTTCACAAAGCCTTTGCCTTTAGGACATAACTGTCTTCGACTCAGACTACTCATAAGGTCAGTGGTTGTGGGGTTTTTTTCCCAGATTTTTTTGGGAAAATATGATGTCCTCTTAGTAGCGTGATCTGCTTCTGGTGTTGGCCTAGAGTGCTGCTACACCAGGGATCTGGATCTTTCCCCAGTGGATTGACTGTAGGTAGCTTTGTCAAGTTTCTTACCCGCCTTCTGGCTCCAGTGCCACTCACCAGTCGGACAAGGTTGTTCGCTTCTGGTGGATTCAAACCAGTGAATGCGTGATCTTGGTTTCCTGCCTCCTCTCCCACCAGTGCTGCAGACAAGGCTCCTGTGGCGTAATGTGTTGTCCGGGTGGGTGAGCCATGGCGGGTGTTTCTTCTAGTGATGATATGAGAAGCTGCTGAGTGGATCCCTGACCTTTAGCTGCGATGTTATTCAAAATATCTGCCTGTACCTAGGAGAACTGACTGGAACATGCAGTGCACTTCTGGTCACTGTGCTGGCCAGCTTGCCCCCTGTGCTCAGTGATTTCCCAGGTGCAGCTCTGGGCTGTTACAGGCAGAACTAAATTCTGGGAGATGAGGACTGTGGCAACTGCTGCCTGTTGCGTAGCGGCCCTGAGGGAGTTCTGTGCTGCGTATAAGGATCTATTCCCACTCAGTCTGAATAAGGAAATATGTTCTAATGAAGAGAATATCTTGCCTTGACTTTCATCTTCGCCAAAGTCCTTTCTCAGCTGCTACCTCAGGTAATGAAGTGAGGTTACATTTTACAAATGACCTTCTTGTGCTTCTGAGTGAAAGGCGAACAAGTAAGGATTAGCAGTGAGGTCGAGATGATTGTTTCCCCCGAGCTGGTTGCAGTCTCATAAAATCATAATTACATTAAAAGGTCCAGGCATTTTACGTGCATTTCCTGCTCCGTGGCTCCTGAGGGGAGAGTGCACCAGGAGGGAGAATAAAACAGCACGGTGTCTGCTGGCTGTGCTGAGCGCTTGTCCCGACAGATTTGCTGCTGTCAGCAGAGCCAAGGCTGGAGCAGGCTGCGTGACAGGGTGTGCTGCTTCCAAACTTCAGTGTGGATCATTCCCCCCTGTCTGCCTTGCCGAAGTTGCCACATTGCTTTCAAATTGGGGTTGTTGCTGTGGTGATTACGGTGCTCTGCAGAGGCTCTGTGAAGGTTCCCTGCTGCAGCCTGGGGACCGCAGGAGCAGGCAGTGTGTCAGCTGGAATGCAGTGTGTGCTGGAAGGAGGATTACAGCCACCAAAAGGCTTGTTTTAAAATGTTCCTGATGACCTGTGCTTGTGTTTGGGCTCAGCTGGCAGCCTTCCAACCCCTCCGGGTCTTCGACCTCCGCTCCTCCACCTCGTGGGGACGGGGCCGCGGGTCATGTTGCAGCCTGGGCCTCACGCCGTGCTGGCAGCCGCGGTCGGCCTGGCTGTGGTGGTGAAGCCAGCAGGCATTGCAACGAAACAGCTTTGGGCAGGTAGGCTTGGGGGGTTGCTTCTGTGCAAATCGAATGAGTCTCTACCTGCTGATTGCCTTAGAGATGCACATAACTGAGTAGGTAAATAGCTTCTTTCCATTTCATGGAACTACTCGCTTGCTCAGGCATAATTCCTAAGTACAGTGCCTGCCTCGGGTCTAGAGAAGCAAATGAGATACCTTCTGCTATGCAGACACTTCAGAACATGTGCAATTTATTTGTCAGAGTTAAATGGATCTGGACAAATAATGAAAACAATTATTTTTGAATACTTTATTAGAAAATATCAAAAATTCATCAAATAAATTATTCAGCTTCCATTTGACTAGCCCTGCCAGCGACAGGGCAGTGCTTTGCGTGCAGAACCAGGCTGGCTTTGATCAGCACTGGCAGCCGGCGGCGCGATGCCGTGCAGCCCCGCTCAGCAACGCCCGCGTCCATCCCAAATGGGTCAGGTCAGGGCCGGGCCGGGCCAGGAGGAGCTGCAGGCTGGAGGGCCGAGCTGGGAACAGACCCAGCAGTGCTGTGGGAGAGGGATTTCAGTGCCCTGGCCAGCCCGCTAACTCAGAGCCAAGCTCAGCAACTCTTTGAAAACAGATTTGACAGTTTCCTCCTTCATGGATCTTTTTTTTGTGTGTGTTTTAGGTGAGAGTCTACGACCTCCTGCAGTATGAGCACGGGCCAGATGATGTCCTGATCTTAGCTACGGATGGGCTCTGGGACGTGCTGTTAAATGAGGAAGTGGCAGAAGCTGTCACTAACTTTCTACCAAACTGTGACCCCGATGATCCCCACAGGTTCGTGCTCATCCCTCCCTTTCCAGCTTCCCGGGAGTTAAGAGTGATTTTTGGTGACATATTTGTGTAGAACATATGATGTAGATAACATTCAGTAAACGTGCATGTCTTTACACATCTCAGGGAGTCTCTGTAGCAAGTATGGCTTTTTTCTGTCATACCTCAGAACTGCCTACTTTCAAAGGAAAGTTGTAGGATCATGGTATCTCAGCACAGGATCCATTTTGTGTGCTGTGATAGGTTATGTGGAACCCCTCGGAGCTTGAGGTCATAGAATAACCATGACAACAGGTCTCTGTCTTCAGCAGTCACAGGCTTCCACTTAACTCTCCTCTGGACAGTTTTTTAACACAGCAGAGTTGTTTCTTGCTAGGACCTTGTCAGCGTCTCTCTCACTCTGTGTATGGATGAACACAGCACAATGTGGGTGCCGTTCATCGCAAGTCACACTGTGGCCTTTTCAGCCACCTGTGGTAGTGCCTGCCCAGTGCCTGCCAGCTGCAGACAGGTGGGGTGATAAAATAGGTGCAGAGTTTGATTCTGTTTCATGTGGCTGGATTCCGTTTCGTTTCATAATTGTAGCCTATGTAATCCTTTTAGTTTTCTTGTCTTTATCTCCTTTTTCTTGGTCAACTTCTCTCTTTAAAATACACTGTCAAGCAAACAAAATCTTCCCAAACAATTCAGGAGAGCACTGTCTGCCTGGAGTGTGTTGGTCTGTCTGTCTGCTGCTGAGTTCTGTGTCACTGCGAATTACAGCATCATGCTAGAGATCAGAAGTCTTTCGCTTCTAAAGTGGAGGATGGTGAAAGTGGAAATAGCTTTATCCTTCTCTAGAGAATGTTCTGAAAGGGAAAGCATCTATAGCTCCCAAATTCAGGCCTGGCTGGCCACTGTTGTCTTCTGCCCTCTCCTTGGGCTGAGAATGGGGGAGAAGGGCCCTCCTAGCACCCCGAGTTGGCCTGTGGACAGCGGAGTTTGGGAGATAAGTGCTGGGATCTCAGCAGCCAAGTGAGAACATGCAGGGCTGTTTCACTCACTTGAGTGAATGATCGAGTTTCAGCTGTTCAGATGTGGCAGCTCTTGAGGGTAAATCAGTCACAAAATGCTTTCTGTTTTTAATATTTCTGAGTGGGCGTCTTCACGGGGTCAGCCCTGTTCTCCATCAGCAAACAAGGAGGACAACAGTGAGTACCGACACCCTGACAGCTGCTTGGGTTTTACAGTGACAGCCACTCCAAAGCAAATCACAAGCAGCATGTTCTTATCTGAACACTTACAAGCTTGGAATGCAAAATAACGTTTTGCTGCAAGCACTCAGTTGTCAGGTGAATGGGTGATAAGCGTGAAGCTGCAGCTGCAGTACTATGACCTTCCTTCCTCCTTGCCCTGAAGAGGAGATGGGGCCCAAATGGGGCCACCTCTACTTCAGCAAGCCATGAAAGCTCCTCTGCCTTCCGTCTGGGGAAGATCAGGCACAGTTAGTGAGGGGCACTTCCAGGGCACCTGGCACTGCACGCTGCAGGTAGGCTGTTAATCTAAGGTAGGAGCAGACCCACTTCTCATATCCCCTAGTAGCACTCAGAGGTGGTAGGGAGGTTTTGCAAAGAGAGCTGATATACTGTAATACCTCTGCCCCGCTCTGACTCCGTTCTCACCTAGTAATTGGGAAAGGTTGGCTCTTCCTACCATGCTGGCTGGCCCTAACTGTTAATTGTGAATACAAAGTGGGTGCACTGTGCTGCACTTGTTCCTTCTGCTGTTTCCAGCACTGGTGACAACCAAGGCTTTTGTTGCAGTAGGAATGGGAATTCTCTGTTTAATCTTTTTGACTCACTAGGTGAGTAATCTTTCATGCATTATATTATATATATACATTATATAATATCCAAAAATCAGAGACACTAAAAGACAAATAGTGTTTGGTTTGATATAGATTTATTTGTGGGAGTTTGGCCCCAATAACTGTCAGGGATTAGTCCTGTTTGTACCAGTGTGAGTATAACACACTCCAGACTTGGGCCTGCTGTATTATGAGTTAGAGCAAATACATTTATTAGTGTTTGACCTACAGGTCTGTGAATGGACGTCTGAACTGAAAATTAATTTGTTCTTTTAAGTAACTTTGTGCCCGGTCATTTAGAGGCTTACAGATAGTGGTACCAAGACATTTCTCACGCCAGCTTGCAAAAGGTAATTAGAGCAGTCACTCATATAGTTTACAGTGATATTTATGAAAATTACCTTTGTGGAATTGCTCTTGCTACTTGGTTATAAAGAATATTTAAAGGGTTTAAAGTACTGTGTGAGAGGTTTTATGTCGTTACTTCAGTGGTCCAAATGAGGTATAACTAATGAATTTACAATGGCATAGCACCTCAGACTATGGAGTTGTGTTCATTCCTCTCTCCAGTCAGTGACAGGAGAATTGTGTTTGCAGTGTTGCCAGAGTCACATTTAGAGGAAATGTTATCCCACAAAATGTCGAGTTCTGCGATGGGTGCAGTAACACAGTCTGTGGTGAGGTCAGCAGCTGCAAATGTAAAATCTCAAGGGGTGTAGGAAACTCATCAGAATGGAAGAGACTTGCCCCTTAGGCTTCATAATTCTGTAGTCTTCCAAAGGACCTACCTGCTGGAGCCAGCCCTGGGTCCACCTGACCCAGTAGCCTACTTATTCCCTGACAGCAGCATACTAGGAAAAAGAATAGGAAGATTTTAGAGCTGCGGAGTACTTATCTGTTACGTAATCAGCTTTTTGAGGGAACAATATCCCTCCCACTTGAATTAGGAGTCATTTTACTGCCTGATGGATAAGAGCTCATAGCCCTTGGGAAAGCTCTTGGGACTCTTTCCTGTTGATATTTACTGTCAGAGCTGTGAGTGTTTGTTACTCACAGAAAAACATCTTTGAATCCTGTCAAATGTAACATGTGCCTGGGCATCTCCAAGCGCAGAGGGAGCGAAGCTGGCTGTCTTCAGCCAGCCATGCAGACACAACCTCAGGGGATCTGGGCAGCGAGTGATGAGAACGGACTTGATTAGAGAGCTGTTTCTCTGCAAGGGCTGGGCGATTCTGTGATGGAGTGAAGAAGCCGGGCTCGAGTTGGATTTCTTTGCCAGCTCAGTTCAGACTGGAGCATGAAGGAGACCCTGAGCAAAGAACAGGTGGTAGTGACACACTGCTGCTTTTTCCTACATCTGTCTGAAGAAGTATAAAGATGAAGGATGAATCTTGACCATTTCCTGTGAGCTAGCACAGGCTTACACACTGACCTTGGGAGTCTTCTGTTTCTCATCCTCCCTCCCGTCCCTTCTCATCCCGTCTCATACTTTCCCTCACCCCTTCTGGAGATTTACAAGGGTGCTGGGGAGCTGCTTTGCCTCTGCTGAGTGTGAGGGGATAAGAAGCTGCTCAGACAGCAGCTAGTTGCCCCCACTGTCACCATTTCTCTCGCAGTACTCTCACTGATCAATACTGAAAGCTTGAGCAGGAGAAAATATATATATATTTATTCTTAAAACACAGAACTTGTATTCCAGCGAGGCTGTTCATTAGGAGGAAGTGGGTACTTTAAAACTACTTCAGCAGTTCTCTAATGCTGTCTTGACAGCAGAATCCCAAGTTCACAGTGCTGGAGAATAAAGCATTCGATAATGGACTGCTGCTGCTATTCATCTCCAGGTACAAGAAACTCACCCCATCTCCTTAGTGCCAAGTTGGACAGCATCACTCCAATTCAGCTCTGCGCTGGCAGAGGAATGTGTCACCTCGCTGCTGCCTTCACCTGTTCCTTCTCCTCCACTTCAGTGTGCTGTATTTCAGTCTGTCTGTGAGAGAATTTCTGCTTTATTAAGGACTTTTATTATCTTGCCCTCTCCAAACATTAAGCAGCAAATCTTTACACAATAAAGAGCAATACTTATTCCTCTGTACTCTTTAGATGTGGGGAGCCCTAGTTAATTAGAAAAGAAGCAAGGCAAAATTTTCTCCCAGGATGATGGGTATTTGCTTCTCTTAAATTCTGACAGTAGCTGAGAAGCCCTTGAAGATGTTCTCAGCCAAAATTCTCTTAGCATTAGACATGCTGTGAATAAATATTTCAGTTTCTCGCTCACCACGTGGAGTCCTTTCCCTGCATCTGATCTGGGGATTCGGGAACTGAGGAATGCAAGCATGTATGTTTGGATTCTTCCCCTCAGGAAACAAAATTTTATGTTGTTATTAGGACAGTAGGGTCAGTTCTTCTCGTCGCCTCGTGCTGTTACACCTTGAGGTCTTTGGGTACAGATGGATCTTGGAACCTGGAGACAGAGTGCACGTATGCGCACTGGCGCGCAGGTTGGAGTCGGTGCCTTGACTGGTGCAGAATGACCCTTGGGCCCTCCTCCTATTGCTGAAAGCAAACCTCGTGTCAAAGCTGGGAAGGCCTGGAAATTTTACCACTCTCTCAGTACCACTGGGAGTGAGTAGTGCGTTACCTCTGTAGAACATTTGGACTTAACATCAAACCTTTTATGCAGTGAAATGTTGGTTTATTTGCAGGGAAGATAACTTTTTAGTAGAGCAAATAAATCTATCTGTTCCTGATTCAAAGGAGTCATTTAAGCTTAAGGAACCAAAACTGTAGCAACAGATGTAATAAATTTGGCATTTTCCACCTGAGAGAGCAAATAAAGTCTCTTTGGGTAGCAATTACATTTAATAATTCATTCACTGGTGAAATTTCCTGGGATTCAAACAGTCCTTAGATACTCAGGTAATAACCCCCCTTTTTTGTCCACTGCTTCTGATCAGTGGAGGCACTGTTCTTTCCCTTGGTAGATCTGGGCAGATCACTTCTGGCCAAGGATCCTCCCTAGAAATGGGGTCTTGAAATGCTGACGCTTTGTGTCCCTCCTGCTTTCTGCAAATGACGGAGGTGCCTCTGCTGCTGATTATCTCTGCTTGACAGAGGGCTTTCTCGAGATCCTCTCATCACATTAGAGGCTGATACCTAAGCTTTAAGTGAAATACAGGCAGGCACAATATTGAACTGTTGTTTTATTTTTCTTGCGAGTCTCTTAACCATTTGATTAATTTTTAATTAGCAAACCATAGAAAAGCTCTACTCCACCCAACCAAATTCAAAACATCTCAGGCAGGTGTTGGATTGAGAATCGATCGGAGCCCATGTTTATCCATAATGAGATTTCTTTCAGCAGAAACTTCTGAATTAGCACACAGATGTGTTGATCTAGTAACAGCAGGTAAAAGGATGTGGGAGAACATACCTGATAGATGTTGCATTGGGATCAGAACTAGGACCTATTGTATTAGGATTTATGGCAGAATTAGGACTTAGTGTAGAAATAATCCAGTTGTAAACAACTGGCTCTCCATTCTGGATGGTGCGCTGTCTCTGCACCACTTTTTGTGCCCCCAGGCAGCATCTGGTATTTTTTAAGGGCCGAGAATAAGTCCTATGAATACAATGCCATTCAGCCCAGCACAATCTGGGAGTTTTGAAACAACAGGAAACTGTCAGTATGTCACTAAATTAAGCACTTGACAACTCACATGCACAGTTTTCATTGAACTCATAAATGAGAAAGGAACTCGGAATCCTGTTAATCTGGCTGTATTAGCTGTAAGTTTCCTTTTCCAGTTTCACTCTAAAAGAGATGTAAAAATCATTCTTACAGGCAAGGAAAATAGACAGCTTATCTACCTTGCTTAAAGCACAGTTTGGCTTTTATTTCTACCTGTTGCTTGTTTTCAAATCACTTGCTTTATTGCTTACTCCGAAATCAGCAGCCCCGCATTTACCTCCAGGTGCATCAGCCCACGAGCGCGTGGGTCTCAGAAAACAAGCGGTGTTAGTTTGTGTCCTCGGTTCTGCAGACTGCTCCTAGAAACTTAATTTGCTAAGGGAAGTGTTTTAATACTTTCTGAAAACTTGTGAAGTTGAGCACCCAAAATGACCGGTCACTTTTTGATTAATCATTACTATGAAATTCCTCAAGATTCTGAGATAAAAGCTGTTACTGAACGACAAACGATCGCTTTGCGGGGATGTGGTGGTTAACATCTATCTGCTTCTCAAACACTGGGCAACCTGTCCCTGTACCTCACAAAGGTCCATCTCTCAGGCTTTCTTCACAAGGCTGCCCCGTGCTTCAGCTGTGTTCTGCCTTCCCCCAGGTACACGCTGGCGGCACAGGACCTGGTGATGCGAGCCCGGGGAGTGCTGAAGGACCGGGGCTGGCGAATATCCAACGACAGGCTGGGCTCCGGAGACGACATTTCTGTCTACGTCATTCCCTTGATACATGGGAACAAGCAGTCGTGAAAGTAGCGTTGAGAGTGGCTATGGAAAGGGGATCTTTTGGGGAAGGGCCTGTGAGAGACAATGGGTTTTTGACGATCTGACCAGGACATCTCCAACTGATGTAGTCTGTTCATAACTAATGCTGGAGGGGTATTTTTCTGCCCGAAAGGTAGGGCTCTGCACATATACTGTATATGATTAAAGATAACCCTTAAGATTACAACTCCCCTATAGAAAAGGTTTTGGTGCTTGACAGGAATGGGATTTAAATGCTGCTAGCATACTGTGGGTTCTGTCATCCCTCCAGGTGAAGACCTGAAATAAGAATTTTTTTTTTTCAATGTACCATGTAGCTTGGAAGAGCCATTTCAGACGTGAAAGTAGAAGTGGGTCTCAGAAGCCAAGGAGGCTCCTGAAGTCTAACCCCAACTATTCAGAGCAGTGACTTGGGTCACGTCTCATTTAAAAATACTTTTATACAAATATATGAGACTCAAGAGTTTGTTTCTTCCAAAAAGTTGCTTTCATGACTTGCCTATGGACAACTGAAAACTTATGTAATCCTTTGAATCCCCATTTTTTCCTTCTTGTCTCTTCTCCAGTAGAGTATACTCCTGTATTTTAGTAGGAAAACTGAAGTTGTTTTTAGTGTGACTATGCCTGTTTACTACAGCTAAAACAGCCACCTGCAAAATTGTCCAGGAGAAATAAGTCACAGTCATGTATGGCAAGATCTGTTCAGGTATGAGGAATTATTTGTCAGGACTCCCTGTTGTGTGTGTACCACACTTTATATAGCAAGCAAACGCAGCGTTATGTGATGTTTACCTGGAGGCTACGGTTTCTTTGGGATCAGAGATTTTCATTCTTTGAATGGTTCTGTCTGCCTTATCCTGTTGAAAGGATCCCTGAGCATGCTGAACCCCAGCTGATGGAAAAGCTGTAAATTTATTGGGGCTCCTGAGTGTATTTCCCGTCGGATTTCTACTTGAAGTGTTCGTATTGTTCTGGTTATCAGTTTGGGTACCCAGACAGCGATCTGTTTGAGAGTGATCTCGCTTCTTCCTGCCGCACTCATTACTCAGTGTCCCTCCGCCTGCTTGACTTGGTGACCGAAAGGTGACAGCTTGTAACTTCCTGTCCTCTGGGCTGCTGAGGACAGTAGCTGAGGATCAGAAGATCTCTGTGATGGTTACAAGCCCTTGGCTAGCTTCACCAGCTTTTTCTTAGCAGTACTAAATCAATTTAAATAAAGAAAACCTGAGTACGTTGTCAGAGTAAAAGCAATAGTCCAAGAGAGTAACAACTGAGCAAATCTGCAGCTTAACCTGGCTGCCTGTTCCTCAGACAGACCGCTGTTCACTTCACTGGCTGCCATGAAAAACTAAATAAATCTGAAGGTTCTCATTTATGGGCAGATCTGTCAGCTGGGGAGCCAGATTCAGCCTAAATTGCTCCAGACCTCGTTCTTTTGGAGCTGCTCATCTGGCTTGTACATAAAAGCTACTGCTTGGATAGCCAGAAGACAGGGAGCTGACCTAATTGCAAAGCACTGACTAGGCATCTCACAGATGTTACATCCTTTCCAAAGGAGAAACTGCCAGCTCTGAGAGGAGAATGCTGTGTCCTTTGTGTTCCCTGAGGTGTGCAGACTTTCTCCTGAACAGGAGTGGCCTAGAGCTTGCCAGTTTTGTAATTTATAATGTGCTATGTAAACAAAGTACAGTGCTGTTTGGTATAGCTGCCCAGATGCTTTATTTGATTGCATCCAAAGTACGTGTGCATCATTCTCCGTGACTTTAAAATACCCTTTCTCTAAATTTCTAGACCCAGTAGGAGCTTCAGATTGAGATGAGCCAGTGCAGAGTGTGTAATGGCTCAAACACGCAGCAAACGGAATGATTTTAGCCTGAAAACTGTCCCATGCATTCCCCGGTGCTGTGCAGAACACTGATGTTTTACGTTCTGGATCTCCAGTATAAATCAATCGTGTATCTCATTATGTAGTGCCACACTTTGTCTATTTGTTCCTTTTTTATTTTTTCCCCTTTACCTCTTTGTGCAGCTGGGTGAAAAGAGGTTTGCAGGTTTGGAGTCTAGAGCATTTTTCACATGGCCCCACGTATGCTTTAAAGTTCAACTAAGAGGTCTTTTCATGCTCTTCTTTTCTTCTTTTTTCTTTTTTTTTTTTTTTTGCCAAATAAACTTGTCGACATGCTTTTCATGCTCTGTGTAACTCCTGTTGTCTCTTTGCAAATGTGTTTGTGTAGTCCTTTCTTTAATGGAGAAACTAATGGCAATTCCTCCAAAGTCATGTGAACAGTAAAGAAGCTGGTGCTTGCTGGTGCCAGCTACAAGCCTGACTCAAATATCTTGGTGCCCACGTCTTGTTGGTCTTTGTTGTTTAGTATCATGGTGTCAACAAAGATACCAGTCATTATGAGACCACTGAGTACCGTGCGGAAGAAGTTAATTTCCAGTGTCATATTAGTCAAAATTTGAAAGTAAAATTTCAAGGCAATGGAAATCTTCTGTTTTAGTGGTGTTTTTAAACACACCCCTGGAGAGACGGGGCAGCAGAGTGTATGTCTCAGTGGGAACAAACACACTGATCAGTTTTCAAAGCAAAATCTTGCAGGCAGTGGTGTGGCTTTGTGCATCGGCCCCCAACATCTGTTCAGCTGAGGTATTGCCATCAGTCAGCCTGCTTCCCTGCAGCTGCTGCGCCTGCCCACGTCAAGTGTTGGCTGTGAGCTCTTCTGGAAAGGGCAGAGGTGCAGTATCAACAATTAATAGCAATTAGCATCAACTCTGAACGTTTTCAAGAGTAATAAAAAGCTTCCTACTCAGATGTATGGGACTAAACTATGCTGTGATGTTCTTTGTTTCGCTTTTTTACAAAGTACCTGTTGCACGTTTACAGGCTTACCGACCTTGAGTGTCTCTGGTGCATCTCTGATTCACCACTTTGGTACCTGGGCTTCCACTCCTGTCCGCTTTCATCAGGAGCTTATTACACGCCTGCACTGTGCTCTGCGCTCTGCTCCATGGCATGGTGTAAATGCACACGCACCCCAACGCATGACACCAATAGGAAGCAGGAGCCGTTTACTGGGGAGATGCAGTGGGTGAAGCAAGGATAAGAAAGCACTTCCAGTTCTCGTCATTATCTGGGGAGTCATTAGGCACCGCCGGTGGCAGGGAGGAGGACCCGCAGCACACCGTGCCGCCTTTCAGTTGGGCACAAGATGGATGGCGCCATTCGGGCTTGCAGCCGCTCCGTGGTGCCCCTGAGTTAGCAGCAGGCAGCTCACCTCAGACTGGAGCGAGATCGGCACCAAGTCCAAATTTTAGATCCTTGGCATGTCACCTTAGTGACTGTCTGATGCTGGCAGCAGTGTGATTTTTGTCTAGGGAAGTTCTGTTAGCATGCAGAGTTGTGTAAGCGTTAGCAGCAAAGCCCTGGCCCTGCCTACCTCTGTGTTGGTGCCGCTGTTGGGCAGCGCTGCAGCCGTGCCGGTGTGCTGGCACTGCTCACAGAGTCAGGCAAGTTACTGTTCCTCGGACAGGAGCGAGGAGAGGAAGTGGTGTGCCATGGAGTTCAGGTCAGTGGGCAGTGCTGTGACACTGCCTTCTGGTGCCTGGTCAGTCTCTGGAAACCCTGCTGACTGCATGCTGCTGCAGAAGGCAGTGCAGCCATTTCACGGCTTTTCGCTCACACTGCAGCCTGAAGTTGTCTTTGCTTGACTAAATGAAGACTGTTCAATATTTCTTCTACATCTAAAGTGAGGCACACAACTGACTTTTGTTAAATTAATGCGGAGATGCTTCCTTTCTGAACACAGAAGGCTATTGTCTGAGAGGGCTGATTTCCAATGGCCTCATGCTGGAGAGAGAAAATGTTTCTAATAGAAGGAGCTGTGGAGAGCACCAGGGCTGGCAGGCTAGGGAAGAGCGCTCGTAGTTTGCTGTTAGCAGTGATTTTCCGTGCTGAAGCTGCTTCCATGTTACAGCACAACAGGGGAGGTCCATGAGGTGTGGTAGATGCTGTGCCTCCGAGGTACTTCTGAAGAGCTAAGAGCTGCGCTCAGTGCTGGCTTTGAGCTTTACAGGGTTTCAAAGAACACTACACCCCCCAGCAAATCTGCTGTGTTTCTTCCTGCCTCAGCATTTTGCTTTTTTCTTTTTTTTCTTTTTAAACATTTTGCGTGCAAATGATTTCAACACTTGTTCCTCCCCGCCACTCTTGGTGTGTCAGTCGTTTTCCTCCACGTGTCTCAGGGGAAGGTACAGTGATGTGGCTGCCACAGAGCGACCGAACACTGCTGTAACTGTGCTGCTGTACTTCTACCCGTGATGTACTTGAAGGAGGATGCCCCCGTCCACCTCCACTCTCACTATTATTTTTTCTTTTTTTTTTTTAACTGTTGCTGTTACGTTCTTCCATGGGTATCTTATTTTGGTTTGTTCGTTCGTTAATAGCTGCCACTTTTTTTCTTTCCTTCATTGCACAAGCCATCTCATTTTGAGACCTGTGAAACTGTCCGGGTTTGGTATGGCCTGAAGAATGGAGGAGCTGCGGGAGGAAGATGCTTTGGACCAATGTACTTCTGTTTTGTGACTGTGAAATGTTAATCTTTTTGTAACCTAAGAACAAAAAAATGTTTAGTAAAGGGATATATTTTGTGTTTTTTGAAACTTTTCAGTGCAATGAAAAAAAAAGAGGAGGATGCTGAAGAAGTGTATGCGGAAAATTTTAAATAAAATTTTAAATTATATATATACACATCTGTATCTACAACCATTATTATCCTGGCTTTGTCATGAAGAGTGCCTGGGTCTATGTGTGTGTCTGAGCTGTGCCGTGCAGCCCAGCAGCACGCTGCGTACCGCGGAAGGACGGGTCGCTGGCAGGAGGTCTCGCGCTTGGTTTGGTGGAGGGAGTCCCTGTGAGAGGCCATAGTGCATGGGCTGGGCCGGAGGCGCCGAGCTGCTGGAGAGCGCTGTGTGCTGCCCTCGGATGGCACTTCGCTGCCCGGGTTCCAGCTGCCATGTTCCAACTCAATGGGAGCACTGCAAAGTGATCATAGAATCACAGACACTAAGTTGGAAAGGACCTACAAGGTCATCCAGTCCAACTGCCCTCCTATCACCATCACTACCCACTAAACTACTAAACCATATCCCTTAGCACCTCATCCAGACCCTTCTTGAACACCACCAGGGACAGTGACTCCACCACCTCCCTGGGCAGGCTGTTCTGTCTCTGTGTATGAAAAATTAGGGTGCAAGGTTTGCAGTGGCAATGCAGTTGGCATAGGCTTTCTCTCCTCCTCAGTTTCTTAGGAACCCATCTCAAATTCCCCTCTCAATTTGTACTGGAGTAAAACCATTAATTGCTTCTGTTGAAGCAAGCTGCCATGCTCTGCAGCAACCCAAGAAGCACTTGCAGGTACTGTAGAAGCCGTGGTGCTGGCAGGAGAGCCACATGCTCATCTGCTGCTTTCAGGTGTTTTCATAGCACAACAGCCCTCCCTGTTCTTATTTTACCTCAAATTCATAGAAAAGCAATGAAAACCTTTGTTCTACACCACTGGTGTTGCCCCAGTTTTTAAAACGCTGCATGCGCCCAACAGCGTGCACAGACAGCGACCTGCTGCACCCGCTCGGGTTCTCCCGACTCCCTCAAGTCCCGCAGTGTGCAGCTGCAGTCGGACCACTGTTTGCTTCTTTATAGTATTACGCTGCAGCTTTTATTGGTTCCAGAGTTACGCTCTGCTTTCCAGGAAGGCTTATGTAAACCAGAGTTACTGCACATCCTGTTCTTGTTACGAGGAAAGACGAGGGATTTCGTTTTTGAAGTCCTTCCACTTGGCAAAACAAAGGATGCCATAACTTTTTAGGAACAAGAAATGATTTGAGGAGAACTTGCGCTTTGAGGACAAGGTTAATAAAAGGTGCACGATCGAGGTAGACAAAATGTGTGTACGGGCAGATAATGAACAGATGACTCAGAGAGCCCCGTTTAATAATTTAAGAACAATTAATCATAAATTTGAAGCCGCAGGAATGGTCGGCAGCACTCTGCCGTGTGATGCTGAGGGGAGAGGGAGGAAGTGGCTGTAGAAAAATAATTAGATCTGTACTGCAGCTAACTTAAGGTGGATTATTTAGATGCACAGACAGAACTCTGTCTTCGTGAATGTTAGGCCACATAAGATTAGAATTACTTCGTTTTTCTTGGGCAGATCAGTGTATAATTTCTCAGGCCCTAAAGAGTCAAAACGTCCCTGACCTTTTTACTCCTGAGCATTTATTCCCTTAAGCAATAGGAGGCAATTCTTCATGGTGTTCCCCTGTAAAGACAGAGCTATAGCCAACTGCAATGATTTGGTATCGTCCCTGAATTGAAGTTGTCCCTGGAATTACCAACCTGTGAGGTTGTTTTCCCGTCTGTGGCCACTCAGAGCCTTTCCCAACAGGCGCTGCCCCGCACAGCAGCTGTACTGTTCGTTCATCATCCTCTGGGTGGTGCCTGTCCCCCCTCCTCATTATCCCGCTCCTCTTTGGCTTGGAACCTTCTGCAGGGGCACTGCTGGCTCAGGAGTGCCACGGAGCCCTCGGCCGCCCATCCCCGCCCCTCAGCTGCAGTGGCACCGACGCGCTGCCAGCCAGCGGGAGCCATCTTCCCTATGGGGGCTCCTTGCTTCGAAATGGGCTCATACACACACACAGTATGTACCTGAGGGGAAATCTTCCATGGCTTTAGGTTGACTTCAGAGGGTTCTGCTTTCTGAACCTTGGTGCCCCAATTCTTTGGTGCAGTTCTCCAGGCTGAGCTGCCCGGAAGATCTGAAGGTCACCACGCACACCCAGACACAGCATGTGGCCTCTGCTGTGGCAGTCGTCACTTATTTCTGGAACTACTGCCACAACTTTTCAGGGACTAAGCAAAAAAACCCTGAAATTTTACTGCTTTTTTCTTTAGGAATGAAAAGTATATGGAAATTCTGCAGGATGTTGAAGTGAAATTACAAGACACTGTTTTCCTATGAAAGTGACTGCTGGAGACAAATGTAATGAGGTAAGCAAGGCACTTACCTCAGCAGCAGCACACACTGCTCGCACCCAGCCACCATTTCCCCGTATTATATTTGATAAAGGACAGGGACGTAAAAGCAACCAGCATACCTGCAGTCATTTTTACTCTTTTCAAAAATGTAGACTGTCGGCCCATCCAGAGCTCCTCAGTGTGCATTGGTTTAGCGTTCAATCCTCGGCCCCTCGCAGCTGGATGTGGGCTGTGGCAGCTGTTCTGCAGCACGGGATCACAGCGCGTCCTGGGGTGGGATCAGGGAGATGAGGAGCAGCCAGATCCAGTTGCAGTTCCTCGGGATCTGGAAGCAGACAAAGCAATTATTTAAATAGGAAATTGCCAAAGAATGCACAAAGCACGGGGAACTGCTACATCCACAAGCAATTTAGGCCTCGACTCGGAAAGATGCTCTCAGCCCCGAGTTGTGCCTGTTTGCTTTTGCTCCCGGGTTGGTAGCACAGCTAATTGCACCAAATGCCTGACTTCTTATCATCCTCCTGTTCTCCCTAGAGCTTTGGCAGCCAAATGTCAGCTGCATCTCAGCTAGAGAGCGAGGTATGCCGGGAACACACTCCTTATACAAACTTCTTATGCTGCATTTTATGAGGAATTAGTTTGGGTCGCTCTCAATTAAAAACAAACAAAGAAAAAAGTTTACTTTGTAGTCTTTGCACTCTCCCTTTTACTACTCATTTTCCACCAGCAGTCATTGTGTTTTACGTCTGGGACTTTATAATATAAGAGATGAAACAGCACTCTTACCCCTTCTCTGCTGCACATAGGCAGTTTCAATGAAGCAGACAAGAAGCAAAACACACCCTTCAAACTAAGTCTCATGTCCAGACATACAAATATTTTATGAATGGGAAAAATATGAAACATGATGCTCAGACAGTAAATCTTTCTGTGGTTGCATTTTTCTGAGAATGGTGTTTTAGGGACGGTCTGTTTTGCTTAAAAAAAAAAAATGATTTACAGTTATGTAAAATTTCCTAGTCGTGCTCCTCTGCTCCCTCTCTGCAAAGCTGATGGCTTCACTACAGCGGTGCTCAGGTACTCGGTTAGGAGCTGGGAAGGACAAAACCCAACTAACCCAAGGTCCTGACATAAGCTAAATGGCAGACTGAGTGCTGAGAAATATGTACTTACATGTATATATAACTGCTCATGGCATGGAACTTGGAGCAGCAGCTAAGATGTAGGAAAATGTGCTCTGTTTGTGCGTGTTCCAGGGGCTGGAAGAAAGCAGTGGTCTCTAAATACAGCCCCGTTAGCTGTCGGTTGCACAGAATACAGCCAAGTATACCCAGAATACCCCCAAGTATACCTTTGTGCTTCTGACTCAGTTTTGTTCGTTACCATCTGGAGGATTCAGCATCTCCCTCTGCACTGGAAGTCTGAGGAGTTTCCACAAGCCTGAGGCACACAGCAGCCTGCAACCGCCGGACTGCTTGGACCCCTAACGCCTTCTGCACCCAGACAGCAGCAGTAGAGCCTCCTGGCCATGAGTGGAGACATTTGTCGGGACCTGCATGGTTAAAGAGTGGCTGAGTGGCTAAACAACACTGTGACACAAGCATCAATGTAGGCATCTAAGGAGAGGGTTAAATCCTTCAGGGTATTTGCAGCTAGCTGTGTCCTGAGCTGCATCAGAAGAGGGGCAGCCACCAGGTCCAGGGAGGGGACTGTCCCCCTCTGCTCTGCCCTTGTGAGGCCCCACCAGGAGCAAAAACACCAGATCTTGTGAACCTCTCAATACAGTCACTGCTCTGCCACTCATGAAAATGGGAAACAGCCTCCTCTCCTTCCGTCCTGGAAGGTAAAGAGAAAGGACAGCACTGCTATGCTAGCAGTCAAGGACCTGCAAGACTGCTACACTTCAGTGTGTGGCCTGTTTGTCTCATAAATAGAGCTTGGAAGTGAGGCTGCAGGTATCCTGGGGTGCACTAAAAAGAGCGTGGCCAGCAGGGTGAGGGTGGCAGAGCAGTGGAACAGCTGCCCAGAGAAGCTGTGGAGTTTCCTTCTCTGGAGATATGCAAGACCCATCTGGATGCTTTCCTGTGCAACCTGCTGCAGGGAACCTGCCTTCGCAGGGGGGTGGACTCGATGATCTCCAGAGGTCTCTTCCAACCCCACAGTTTCGTGATTCTGTGACCTGAGGCTCTTCTCCTTGTGCTATAGTTGGCTCTCTTGAACGCTGGTTGTTGTCTCACCATAGCTGAGGTGGATTTTGTTGCTTTTCACCAATCCTATGTTGCTCCCCAAAACAGATGTGCTGAGGTTTCTGGAGAAACAGAGACTTTCATCTGTTTAGGCAGCCAGGTCGGTAACGCTGACAGCTGGCAGCCTCCCCCACCGACTGCTCGTGCTCCCCATGCTCCCCCCCAGTATGATAACACGCCATGCGCAGTGAGCCACTCTCCCAGGAAGGAGATGCACTTCCAAGAGGCACATGCCTAGAAAAAAAACATTTGGAGGATGTTGCTGTGGCTCTGTGTGCCCTGCATGGGGATGGAGCAGAAAGCTCAGCGTGGCAGACTTTTCCCAGAGCAGTGCTCACAAGGCAGAGGGAAGCAGTGGGGGAAGGAAGGGAGCAGAGCATGAGCAGCTCTGTTACTTCTTGTGAAAATAAACTCTAATAGCAATTAAGGGAAAGGAGTAGGAAATTAATAAGGCAGTAAAGATTTTTCCAAATTGGTCACAAACCATTGGTTTATCCCTTGAAAAGCTCGGCCAGCAAGGATTCTCTCATCCCTTTGTCCCCCTATCTCTTTCAATAATCATCCTCCTTCATGCAAATATAGATGGAAAGGGGAGAGCAGGGAAAGGTTAAAATGGAAGCAGGCTATCTTTCATCGACATGGTAATTTTTGCTGCTTGGCTCCATGCCAAGCGCTCAGTGCAGCCACTAGCTGCCATTCCAACATGAGTGAAAGGATCTTTAATAAGAGTGTAAATAAAAGCCAGGCTGAGAAATGAGTTTTCCATCCCAGCAATCGCTGGCCTAACCTCTGCTGTAAATAGTCTCTCGGAGCAGCACAGATGGAGTACCAGCACCTGGGGATCAAGGCAATCTCTGCGCAGCGCAATTTAAACAGCTGGGTACAATTGAAACACGAATTAGCAGGGACAGACTGAGGGATTCCATTTTGTGCGCTAGGTAAAAACAAATAATTCAGTCGTTTTTCCCCTTTGGAAAAAAAAAAAAAAGAGTGGGGTGGGGGGAGAACTTTTGACATGATCTGGTGGGAGGTGCTCTTCACTGCAGCTGTTAGATTAATTTAACCATGAGAATTTCCCACAAGGCGCTGTAAAAACAGAGCCCTAATTTATGATCATTGATTTAACAGCTTGAAAGTGATTTATCTGACCTCAGTAAAGATAGCGAGGACACCAGAAGAATGATCGGTCATTCTGGGCTTTGTGTGTCTGAGATTGGCCTTATTAATTTAGAGCAGAAGGTCTGTTTCAGCGCCTCACCGAGACACAGTCAAAGACAGTTGGCAACTGAACCATTTCAAATACTTTTTTTTCCTGAAGCATTACTAATGCTGCTAAGTACTAAGAATTTATTCCACGTGGAAAAGATGTTCGTTAGTTAAGAAATGGTAAAGCTTCATTTGGAACCGCACGCAGACAGACGCTTGGTCTTGGATTTGCAATTTTTTTTCTTAAGTAATTTTCTTTTTGCTGTTGTTGGGAATCTAAAGCCCACTGTGAAATAGAATTGTTAAGCATTACAGTAAATGAGAAATAGCTTTGGAAGAGATAAAAGAGGTTGGCACAAAGGATTGCTGGCTCCTGCTTTCTTTAAGGGCAGATTTCAGATACACCTAAATGCTTCACATATTTTACTATTTTTATCATTCAGTCCTCTTCACAGATGTTACAGAGCATATATCTGTTGACATGTACACATATCTAGGTTTTGTTTCAGAAGAATGTTCTTTTGGTTAACGTGAGCGTAGCATCCACTACTGAAATGTCACAACTGAGTGATGCAATTTCATTGCACAAATACAACGAGGAAGGCGAAGGGAAAGGTGAGCGCTCTCCCTGCAGACAGAACAACTGTTCTCAAGAGGAGCATGAAATGAAATGCAGAGGCCTTACAAGTTTACCTACACCAGAAAATCTGAGTGGAGAATAAAGTGTGTTCACACATGCATGTGCACATGTACAACAATCACGTAGGCAAAATTATTTCCTGCATTTCCAGCACTATCCAGGAAAATGGGCTGGAAGCCGTGGAGCACCAATTTACCTTTCCACCTGCACTGACGTGTGGTTGGGTTAGATGTCACCGCTTTGGAGGGCTGTGTATTTCGTTCACTGCCGGGCTACGCCCTGCTTTAAAGCCCATCTGCAAGATCTCAGAAATTGCCTTACCTCTCTTCGGGGTGGGAGGCAGAAGCGCTGCAGGTCGGAGTTTCACCCACTGAGGAGGAGCGCCTGCAGCCATTTCACTCTGACGAAATGCTATCTGACCTGAAACGAAGGGAGCCCAGTCGCTCTCCATGCAATGGGTGGGAAAAGGCAGAAAACAATATTTCTGCCCTCCAAAATATGAAATAATAACAGTTATTTTAAAAACCGAACAGACAGCATAAGAATATCAACGATGTAGAACACACACTCCTCAATCTTGTACACATTGTAAAGAGAATGAATTAAAAACACGCACACACCTACCTGTCCCACTAAAACGTTTGAGGGGCCAATGGTAACCATCAAAACACTACCAAAACCCCAAGCAAATAAAAGCCCGCATTATGGACCTGCAGGATGCAGCGAGGCCAATGTCAGCCTGCATGACTTCCTGCCGTCACAGCTCAGTTGTGTTGTTCCCTATAGCAAACTACAGAGACATGAGGAGAATCTGACAACTTATGTGAGGTATTATTATTTTATTTAAATTCAGATTTACAGGTGAAAAAAATGCACTAATAATGTGAGTAGCACACTAAAATATTTCTGCGCACTGTTTTTACCCATGAAAAGAGTCTCTTAAATAAAAACCTTCAGAGCACTCGCCGGCTTACCAACGGATCTTTGTTCCTCCCAAAATAACGATAGATATTTCTTCCCACTTCATGCCCTTTTTGGATGGTTTCTGACCAAATTTTGGAAAATTACAAGTAAGCATGTGCAGCAGCACGGACGCCAGGAACACTTCTAAATGACTGCTTTTCAGCAAATGGATTTTTTTTGTTTTGATCCCTTAGTTTAACACTGATTTCAGTCTAACAATGCTATTGTATACGTAGATGTAAACGAGTCTAACACGTTAGTTCAAAAGCATAGACAGTCTTCACTGAACATCAGAGAAGAACACAGCCTACAAGACATTGAAGGGGTATATTCCACATGACATACTGGAATGCTGTTCATCTCAGAGCTCTCATTTAAAATTCCTAAAGATTATTTAATTGATGTCTCAGAGTCTAAATAAATACATCCATAGCTTAAGAAACGACACTTGGGGGTTTGCCAGATCATGTTCTGTAAACAAGAAACGCATAGTTCTGCCCAAGGAGTGAGCAGAGTAAATAGTGAATGTCTCTCCACAATCCAGCCGAAATGTGACACGGCTTATAGCAAAGTACAATGTCCACAGAAACTCATAAATTCATAATTCATGGAGTGAGAGAGAATCGGGAGCTAAATACCACATTGACGGATGTGGGTAGGATAATGGGCCACAGGAAGCATTTGGAGCAAATTTGTTGCCATCAAAAGCTCAGTTTGTGCCCATGCCCGCTGCCACACCGCGCCATGGGAGCCCCCTCACATGGCAGAGGCCCATGCAGAGGTGCGGCCTCATCATGTGCTCCACATTTTCAGCAAACGCCAGCGCAGGAACAGAGTAAATGCTGTGGGCAGGGACGGAACCTCTTGGCAGGCAAGGAACCTTGCAAAGCTATGCAAACTAGAAACAAATCTGCCTGTTAGGGCAGCTCAGATGTGCACTACGAGAGCCTATCTGTGTTAATAAGCATGAAGTTGCACAATGGTTCAGTTACATTGTTTGGGCATTACTACTGAGGACAAAAAAAAAAAAAAATAAAAAAAAGGCAGAATCCTTAGCTTCTGCATTTGTCCTACAATTTATAATGGAAATCACCAGAAATAATGTTGTGAGGGTGAATACATGCTTTTGTGGGTGGGGCCAGCTCATTCCTGGGGCAAGGTAAGCAAAGGTCCCATGCTCCATCTATGACTTTGCAGCCACTGTCTGACACAACTTGCTTTTTTGTGGTGCTGTGTATAACTGAATGACCCTGGTGACGTTTTAAGGGACCTCGGGGCCCCCAGCCCAACACAGGCAGGCAGGCTCACCTCAGCAGGTGACTGGGTGCGTCCCCAGGGCCGGGCAGGAGCAGGGGGCTGAGGATCGGGCTCAGCAGGATGCAGCTGCCATGGGCTGCTCCTTCAGATCCCAAAGGGCCCCCTCATGGCTCCGCAGCCCCTCACACCCCCTGGTTGTCCCAGGGGCCATTGTGGGGAGGTTGGCACCTGCCTGTTGCCTCAGTGGCCGAGGAGGCCGAGCAAGGGAGATGGCAGGAGATCCTTGAGCTGGAGATGCAAGGCAGTGGGATGGGTAGTGCTGATGAGGAGAAAGTCTGCTGGGGTGCCCTCCTGCCCCTTGCAGCTCCACCAGAGCTGGAGGTGTGCTAAATACTTGTATCACTCAGCAAGGGACACACAGAGGTACCCACCTGACCCCGGGACTGCACGAGGCCTACAGGCAGTGAGCACGGGCTGCCCTGTACCGACAGGTGCCAGCTCCATGGCTGAGGAGATAACGGGTTTGGAGCAAAATGGAAGAACGTGGCCCTGCTCTGCAGGCTCAGCTCAAGATTCGGCCTGGGAAGCTGAAGTGAACGCTCTGCTCGTAGTCACTAGGCCAGGCATCCTTTTATGGAACTGTATATAAGACAGGGGTTGTTTACCTTAGCAGAAGATTTAATATTATTTGAGATTTCCTGGAGACTCAGTTCCAATAACACACCAAGCCTGACTTGGTCCTCATAGAAAACCAAACTGTTAATTATTAGTCAGGTGTACAGCATGATGCTTATAAATAAAGAGGTATGATGAATCTTCCAAGCGGAGTCTTGAAGCTGCAGGATTGCAATAAGACAGGTAATTTGTGAACCTCAATTTGGCTTTCATAAGGATGCATCACAAAGTCGGTGACAACTTTGCTCAACACTGAGTGATGCCATTAACAGGTATAAAAGGAGAAGATCACTGGGTGTTCTGTTAGAGAGTGATTATAAGTGATCGGTTGCTTGAGTGCAAATGTACATTGCAACAGCTGAAAAGCAGTACACAATTGGCTGAAGACTAGCAAACAAAGTGAGGATTGTGAGATCAAAGATGTATGATCAATTTCTTGTTTACCTTTAGGATAAATTCACTGATTCCACTCCTTCAATGATGGAGCGATAGCATTGGTGAACAAAGTAAAGGCAAGTGATGTCATCTGCCTGGACTTCTGCAAGGCCTTTGACATGGTCCTGCACCACATCCTTATTTCTAAATTGGAGAGATATGGATTTGAAAGCTGGACTACTCGGTGGATAAAGAATTGGTTGGATGATCACAGCCAGATGGTTGTGGGCAACAGACCTACGTCCAGGTGGAGGTAGGTCATGAGAGGTCCCCCAGGGGTCCGTCTTGAGATTGGTGCTCTTCAGCATCTTTATCAACGACATAGACTGTGGGATTGAGTGCACCCTCAGAAAGTTTGCTGATGACACCAAGCTGAGTGGTGCAGTTGATACAATAGAAGGAAGGGATGCCATCCAGAGTGACCTGGACAGGCTTGAAAAGAGGGCCCACGTGAACCTAATGAGGTTCAACAATGCCAAGTGTAAGATGTTGCACTTGGGCCAGCGCCATCCCAAGTGTACAGACTGGGAGAACAACTCACTGAGTAGCCCTGCTGAGGACTTTGGGGTCCTGGTGGATGAGCAGATGGGCATGAGCCAGCAGGGTGTTCTTGCAGCCCAGAAAGCCAACTGAATCCTGGGCTGTATCAAAAGAGGGGTGTCCAGCAGGGAGAGGGAGGGAATTGCCCACCTCTACTCTGCCCTTGTGAGGCCGCATCTGGAGTACCGCACCCAGGCCTGGGGCCCCCAATACAGGAAAGATGTGGAGCTGTTGGAGTGGATCCAGAAGAGGCCATGAAGATGATGAGAGGGCTGGAGCACCTGTCTTACAAAGAAAGGTTGAGAGAACCAGGCTTCTTCAGCTTGGAAAAGAGAAGACTTTAAGGAGACTCCATTGTGGCCTTCCAGTACTTGAGGGGAGCTTATAAGCAGGAGGGAGACTGACTTTTCACACAGACAGATAACGATAGGACTAAAACTGAAAGAGGGAAGATTTAGGTTAGAAGTTAGCCGGAAATTCTTCACTCAGGGTGGTGAGGCCCTGGCACAGTCTGCCAAGAGAAGTTATGGATGCCCCATCCCTGGAGGCATTCAAGACCAGCTTGGATGGGGCCATGGACAGCCTGATCCAGTGGTTGGCAACCCTGCCTTTGGGAGAGGGCTTGGAACTAGATGACCTTTAAGGTCCCTTCCAACATAAGCAATTCTATGAAACTATGACATGCAAAGAGCCATACTCTGGATTACAGCTATTACCTGAAGGTATACATGTGTTGCACAATATATGATTATGCATATAAGTAGTCTTTTAAATCGGAAGAAAGGAATAGATTGTTTATAAGAAATGCATTTGAATAACAGAAAAATGCTGAATACTTTATTTCCTGCTTTCAGTCTCCTTCCTCTGGAAAGGAACTAATTGCTAGTTACCATCAGTTGTGTATATAGTCAAAGCTATTTAACTGAAATTTAAATGTGTAATGGAAATATCTTCATCTCTAATGTCATTACTCCTACCATCAATGCATTTGCACTAAGTTCTTGTGGCTAGCATTAGGTCATCTGCTTTGATAGGTGAATGTAGACAGATTTCCAAGAAATTACTTGTAAGAATAAAATTTCCAAAGTCATAACTTCAACAGAATCACCCTATACTCTTAAAAACTGCACTTTATGAAAGAACTGTCTTGAAATATTCTTGTTTTCTCTATGTTCTCTTTCCTACTAACAGCAGAACTTTTCTTTTTGAATAAAGACTGTTTGGATATATGTTCATCACTGACTATCACTGAGAAAGCCTATGCTAATTTTTAGCATGTTTTCTGTAGATACTCCCTTTGATGAGGATGAGTAGTAGTCCTTTAAACCCAGGACTGAGAATGATTCATGCACATACCCCATCAGTTTAGTTAAGCTCTCAAATTTCATGTGTTTTTCTTACACTGTTCTTCTGTCTTCATTATATTTTCTGCCCCATCAGGTTAATTAAACTTGGGAACTACAGAACAGTGAAACCAGGATTTGCCAGGTAATAGAAGAACACGTTAAAAAAAAACAAAGTGCATTAATATGACAGAACAGACAAGCACATGACTATGGATTTGTTTTATCGTCTTGTTTCAAGAGAGGCTGAAACAACGCTTAAAAGCTACTTGGCTGCAATATCAAAAGCATAACAGTAGCATGACATGGCAAAACAATAGATAACAAAAATAAGTTGTAAGACAGGATCAAGGGAAACGGAGAACATCTAGATAAACATTTCGGAGCATAAAGTAGGAAGGGGCTCTTTTACTCCTTGCTGATCTTTTGCAACTGTCTTGAATAAGCCTTCTCATGAGTTTACAAAATATTTTTTTAAAATTAGTCTTTTTTCCCCTGATCCCAGAAGTCTGTCTAGTCTGACTACTGCTCTAACATGTCTGTCCTTCCCTGAGCCATATCCTCTGATGAACCTTTATATCCTATGCTATCTCCCTATGCATCTACCCTTTCTGGGTATGTAGGCACGGATGATGTGTAAATATAGCTCTTTCTCAACGACCCCCTGCACGGGCCTTAGTTGAATCTCAGAAAATATCTGTAATATTAGCATAGGCATTGAGAAATACTCTCCTTCTGCAGTGATCTCAGTGATCCATCAAGCTTTTTCTCAGCACCAACTCAAGTCATGTACTGACCATCACACCTTTGCCTTTACTTCTTCTGGAAATGGGGAAGCTCCACTGCAGTTTCTATGTCATCTGTTCTGTACAGTTCTGTTCACTGAATCATTATAGTTTTCAGATCCAGATTTTTATCTTAGCAAACATACTGCTGGATCTGCTCTCGTGACAGCCTATCCATTTTTCTTGAGAAGAAAATCCCAGTTACACACATGTCCTCTTCCTGATGCTAACTGCATCTTCCTTAGATTCCCCATCTTTTCTTTCTTCTGTCTACAGATCATTCTGCTGTCCTCTTTCACAGTCCACTCATCACATTCACCATTCCTTGGGTACCAGGCACTATCATCACATTTTCCCCTTCTCTGCTGGTGCTGTTTTCACTCCTCTACTTACCTGCTACTCCATTTCTTCCTTTTTTCCACCTCTCTTTTCTCATCTCTCAGTAAGGCAAATGTTTCCTCAACTTTATTTTTCCTTCACCTGCCAGTCTCATCAATTTGAACTATGCATCAGCGATTCAAAAGATCACTTCCACTAGTTGCCTGTCTTTTTCCAAGTGTTCTCTTTTGGTAGATATGCACAAGAAGCCAATCACCTAATCTGCTTCACTCCCATCTTGCTGTTGCCTTCAAGGATCCATCTAAACACGTCACAGGCTGTAGCTAGAATTTCTCTTCAGAGGTCTGTGTTTGTAGAGAAGGAAATAGCAATATTTAACTGGAATTATCTACCATTATTTCTACATAATCACAGTTGGGTGAAGTGAGGCGTAATCGGGGAAATGGCAAGTATATAAACTGCTTTAAAACCTAACAGCATGTGTGTTTGATGACTTACTTACACTTCAGTCTTTCTTATGAAACACTAGGATTACTGCCAGAATTTCAAGCACCAGTAGGATAATAATTAAGTAGCAGTCAACTTGGTCATCAGAAATCAAGTGCAACTAACTAAACTTGCTTTGTTTGATAGGGAAATAAACTTAATGGAGAGAAGAAATGCGCTAGTGCTAGTATTAACTGGAAGATGTAGAAATGTGTTCTGCCAGAATTCATTCCCAAAACACACTTCCCAGTGCATTTATTTACAGTTGTGAAATAGCATAGGGAACACAGATTCTTACTGGAATTATTTGAAATGGAAAAGAGCAAAATCCTTGTCATTATAAATTCAGTATCATGCTGATAAATAAAGAAAGCACCTGAAATAAACCAAACATCACCAGAGAAGCAAAGTAGTTCTGTTAGGAAGAAGTAACCAAATCCAGAAAAGAGGGAAAGGGTTATGTTATATGAACACTGAATCAGGAGATACATTTTACATTCATTACAAAGTAAGGTAATACTGTTCCAACAAAAATAAAAAACACATATTTTATGCAAGACAAATGAGGTCATTAGTTTATGTTTGGAACTGGTCTGATTTCAGCTATAGACCTAGGATTCTCTCAAATACAGTGTGTGTATATATATATATTTTTTTTTTAAAAAAAAAAAGGCTAATGAAAATGGTCACATGGGAATGGTCAAAATGGAAAATAAGACCCATCAGCAAAGCTGCGAAAAAGTGCTTGAATAGATTCATTCATTTTAAGAAAAGCACTTTCCACATATATGTACAGATCTGTCTGTTTTTCAAACTGCATAATCACTTGGAGAGTGTAAGTAACTGTGTAAATGCAAGAAGAAAACACAGCAGAAATTATTCATTTTTTTCCTGAAAAACTCAAGAAAAGTGGAATTACTGCTGGAGGAAATTATCAAACTTTCTTACATTTGTGCAACTATTAAAAGATTTGTTAATTTCTATATTTCTTGATATCAAATCGCATGTTCTTACATGGAACTGCATTCATTTGCTATCAAATCAGTGTAAGAGAACTCGCATTTCCTTTCATCATTTGCAAATGTCAACATAAATGCAATGATTTCCCATCCTGCAGACTGTCAAATTCCGGTTATACTGGATTAAGAAAAAAAAAAAAGGGGGGGGGGGGGAAAAAGGGGGGGG